>JACEFZ010028075.1:0-225000 GCA_014155875.1 Cepaea nemoralis
TTTACCGTGGGGAAAAAATGTTATGCAAACTGTGTATTTTTTTTCTTTCATAATTTGATATGTTATGTTGTCCTGGCAAAATAAAATGTTTTTTTAAGTGAAAATGAGTTGTCTTTTAGAAATTGTGAGGAAAATAAGAAATGTTCTGTACTAAATGGTACTGTTCAATAACGAACTAAACTGATACGTATATTAGATGTCAATTGTTTTTAGTAATTATACTTGATGTGGTAAACACCAAAACATGGAGCTGCACATAGTGCTGTGTCACACTCCGGACAGTAGTATCGTGTCTCTTTACAAAATTTTCTCCCAATCGGGACCGGGTCTGTTGCAACACACTTTACATCTTTTGTTGGTGCTTGTTTTACAGCATTGGCTGGAATGAACATAGGGAAATGTCGAGCAGTTAGACGTAGAGGATTACCGGTAGTGTTTGATGGTCTACCTCGGCTTTGCAATTGATCAGGAACATGATATTTCTCGAGAAGTCGTATTCGGTCAACTTGACAACAAATTGTAAATGACTAAGTTTTTGGTGTATCTGGATTTTTTTGGGTACAAAATGTAACTGTGTAGAACAGTTGATTGACAAGATGGCGAAACAGTTTTTTGTACCACACCTTAGTGCGCTTCCGCTCTATTGGAAATGCTGCGAGCATTTGATCGCCGACATCAACCGCACCCATGTGCTGGTTGTAGGTCAGAATAGCAATGGGTTTCACTTTATCACGCCACGTTTTGTAATGGTTTCCATGGAACTTGTATGATATGTGGACAAAACAGTCACTTCTTTTTTGTCCATCCACTTCAAAGCCATAAGATCTTCTGTAAATCGGGATATTGTTTCACCACATTTTATCTTCTTCTTGAGGTCCGCCGGCATATTTTTTCTGTTCAGTCGGACCGTTCCGACTGCGTCAGTACCATTCACATGAAGTTGACAATACAGTGCAGGCGAACTGTACCAGTGTCGAGAAAGACACAATATCCTTTTCCCAGAAGATCTTTCATCAATGTCATGACAATTTTTGATGACTTTAGGTCGTCTGCAGCATCATCCAGTTTCATCGCTGTTCCTGTGTATCATCGCCTTCCAGATATAGCCCGATTCCGATTCACATAAAGCATAAGATTTTATACCGAATCTAGCTCTTTCATTGGAATATACTGTTTCATCTGCAGTCTACCTTTCCAGAGCAACAACGATTCGTCAATAGCTATATTTTTGGATGGAATGTAAACTGTCGAGAAATTAGCAATAAGTGCATCGTAAAAGTCTTTTATTTTGAAGAAAGATTTCTCTGATGCAGATGTAGTGGGTGGTAAGTCTTCGTTATTGGTAAAATGAAGGCATTTCAAAATTAGACTGAATCGCTGTTCACTCATAACTTTCCGAACATAAGGCGTTTCCAACAGAGGTTTAGTAGACCAATACATTTCTTGTTCCGGTTTATGTATCAAACTTTGAATAAGAATCACGGCTATAAAAACACGGGACCTCGTTTGCATCCACATCCTTCCATTTCACCATCCTGGATCTTTTATGTGCTCTACATGCAGCTCTTGCCAGCTGATTGGCTCTCCTATTTGTTTCCAGAACAATAACATCAAGCATTCCTTCCGTAATAAACATGTTGAAATACGATACTGGATCAGTGTCGTTGTTTATGTTTACCTGCAAACTCGAGGTTCCCGTAAATACTTGCTGTGCTCGTCTCATAAAGTCATTTTTTTTCCAATCAAAAACATCAGAAAATGCGGGTTGATCAACAGCATTATCATCATCAATATCACTCTCATCACTTCCGCCACCAACTGCTTCAGAATCAGAGCTGTCATCATTTTCACTGTCCAATTTGCTGTCTTCAGAACTAGAAGTAACTTCATCATTGTCATCAAATAGTAACTCCTGAATTTTTTCTTTCGTAAGTGGACGTTTACGACTTGTCATGGTGTTCTGTTTTATTCGAAAATTAGCATCTGAAAAAAAAAAAAAAAAAAAAAAATGAAAACCCAGCCATGTTGTTCATGCACGTACTCTGTAGATTCCAAGCTTGCTAATAAAAACTATGCAAATACATGCCCATAGGATACATGTATGTACGCATACATCTACACAAGCTATACTATGCATAAATTATAATCATACTACAAAGTTATAAATTATAATCATAATAAAATCACAATAAAAAGTTTTTTGTTCTTTCGTACCTTTTTTTTCTTGTTTACTGTCCACTTTCACTTTTGGCATCACGTGATGACCTACTTTTATCTTCCGCTGTTGAACTGGCTGTTGGATTAGCCGCCCTATGCATTTCCTATGCTATTTTTGTATTAACACAAGTTTACTCGGGACGCACGGCACACAGAAGACTTTTACATCTGATGACGAGTTAACTCGTGATGCACGGTTAAAGCCAACAATTTTTATGACGAGTTAACTCGTGTCACACGGTAAAGGGGTTAAAACCAAGACGTAAATACATGGGGGAAGACTTTCAAGAGACCATCATACAAGAAATGCATAAAGCACACGTAAGATTAAAGAATAATATAATTAAAGCTAGAGAAAGACAGAAAAAGTACAGAAACGTGAATACAAAATTACAGGGATTTAAAGTAGGTGATAGAGTTTATTACAAGAAGCATAGAAGGAACTCTAAGTTTGATGCTCATTGGGTTCCAGGTTATTACATTTTAGAAAAGCTAGGAAATGTATCGTACAGTATAAAGAACCAGATCTCGGGACATGTGGCAAGGGCACACGTAGAGCACTTAAGAAGAGATGAGGATGAGAAGGGAAACAATAATTATAATAATAATTATTATTCAGACACCGGATACTTAGATGAACAAGTCGTCAGAAGAGCTACAATAACCCCAGAGTTTAGAAAAGATCCAGCACAAAGTCAGTTAATAACAACTCCAGTTTGTGATGATACTCAAGAACAGACAATACCAAAAACAATAATAAAAGAGGAAGAAAATAAGAATGAGGGTTATTATGATAGTGCAGAATCTATGGAAGAAGAGGTAAACGCCCCATTTAAAAATATGAGACAAGCAGTGAAAAGGAGAATAGAGAGACAAAGGGAAAAAGAGGTAAAAAGACAGAGAAGAATTAGAGATTATTCATCAAGCGGCGAGGATATGCCTCTACTGGAAAGGTCATTAAGAAATAATGATAGACAAATTAGATGGGATATAGAACGGAAGAAATTAGCGGCTGCTACCGAGAGACATACAGATGAAGAAGAGGAAATGGATGAAAAGTCAGAATCAAATAGTAGCATGGAAGAAACTAATACGTTATACGAAGAAGAAGATATTGATGTGGAGATAGCACTTATTCAAAGGAACTTGGAGTTATTGAAGAAATGGAAACGTAGGAGATAGATTGACAGAAAATACTGCAGATAGCAAGATATAAATTTCATGATTTAAAAAGGAAAGAGATACTTGATGATGTATATGACACATTGGTCATAGAAAAGGGTTCTATTGATACTTTTCATAAATTGTCTTGAGGAGTAGACATATTTAGGTATTAAGATAACTAATATGGATGTAAATTCGAGTGAAGCATATATTTTTTTTTCTGTAATTTTATTGGTGATTGATTTAATGTTTTGACTTCTTGAGTTTTCTTAGATAGATAAATAAGTTATTGTTAGTCCATAAAAGAGACTAACAATAGATAGGAAGTATGTTATATTATTTTAAAATATGTTTTTCCTTGAATGAGTTGATATCTTTATTTAATATGAGGGGAAACATAAATGATGTATAAAAACTTGGGGGGTTATGATGTCCTGTTGTGATTTTATTTCGCTTAACTCATAATTGTTTAAGTGAAATGTCTTGTGTGTGTTAAATTACTTTGTTTACAAATGTATTGATTAAGTTAAGTTTAAATTATAAACAGTTATGGTTTTGTCCAGTACACGGAACTTTATATACTTCGTTCAGAAAATAGTAACGAACTACTGAGGACTAGTAGAGAGACACACATTATCTGAGCGAATATGTTCATGAGTATATTCTGTTGCTGTGATAATCAGCATGAAGAGGTTGATATGGCTATGAAGTATTAGAAATATATGCCGGGGATGGTTATGGGAAAGTTAATATATGAGCTGCATTAAAGTCAGCATTATTTGAAGATATATGGATTAGATACCATATTATGAGTAACGATATGATGGTTGGGTATATGGAATAGATAAAGGGGGGCTGTGAATGGCAGCATATAAGGTTGGGTATATGGAATAGATAAACAAGGAAACGTATCATGAGATGTGAGGGGGCAAGATATAGGAGCTGTGAAAAATCAGCGTTAATTAATTTAAAATGTTCATGGAATATGAACATTGGCTCATGGTTGAAGGTGAGATAAGTGAAATATAAACAAGGTTGTGGATGGCAATATAAATGTTGAGTATATAAATGTTGAGAAAACTTAGATCAACTTAATTTATAGTGAACAAAGATGTATTTCATAAGATATATTTTAAAAAAACTTCTTACAAAAGTTTTTTCGTTGGCAAGAGAGGTAAATGTGATTGTGTTGACTATTCATTCCTTTATACCTATCATTGGGTGCGCACCCCTTCTTTACTTTTTCTAACTACATTTTTTTCTGTCTATCCTGTGTTGTGAAAGAGTGAGAGATTTCATAATGTCAAGTGTGCGATCACGATTGATACGAGATGTTCTTATGATATATATATATATTTTGTAAAGAACCAGGAACGAAGAAGAAGTTCATAGTGGTTTACTATGTGACAGGGGGAAGAGTTACGAATAGAATATTTACTTAAAATAGAGTTGGTTGGATTAGAGAAATTTTGGGAGGTAAGGAGAGAAGGTGTAGGATAAAGGGGTTAGGAGTTAAGACTTTTGATGAAGAAAAGTCTTTTTAAGAAGGGGAAGAGTATAACAGTGCTCCATCGCTGTTATAGTTAGTTAAGGGGAAATAGAGAAGGGTTAGGAAATGTCGCACCCGTGAGCACTGTAGGAAACAACATTGCTAGGGAAGCTCACGGGTGACGTCAATAATATAAACAGTTCCAGCTTGGCTTGTGGGCCGTTCAGTTGTGTTTTTGAAGACGCTATATTATTCACTTTATGATTACCGCCAATAAAAGCCATTTTATACTATTCAAGACTTCAAGTCATCTGTCAATATTAATCCGTTCACTGTTACATGAGCTTTCCTCTGGAGTGAACTAGGCAGGCCGAGAGAGGGATCATGCTGCATGGGAAACACATGGTTTCTTTATTTTAGCCCAGGCTTTGTGCTATGGAGAGGCAATAACTCCATCCCTGGTCTTAACCGGTCTCGGACATCAAAGCGAGAGGCAACTGTTACGGGTTATAAGTTCTTGTCAGTTGGCGTAGTACATGGGGCGCCACGCGTTGCCTCTGACGGTGGGAGACACCTACAGGTGTCACTGATCAGCTACCGCCTGCCTCAAGCTGGGCAGCCCCCGGCCAATTGGGTGCTGATCCGCCACAGCCTGCCTGCTTCAATGGGTGCTTGGGGCTAGGACAAAATCTAAATCGCAGGCTGTAAAACCAATGCACCAGGTATTAATAAAAAGAATAATAGAAACCTCAAGCTACGGCTTGCAACCTGGAACGTGAGAACCATGTGTCCAGGATTTTCCACTGACTTGACAAATATTGACGATGTGAGAAAACGGCTGTGATTGATGCTGAACTCAATCGTCTTAACATTGATATTGCTGGCCTGCAGGAGACTCGCCTCGCTGAGGAAGGGTCACTCAGGGAAAACAATTACACCTTTTTTTGGAAGGGAAGAGGGCAGGCAGAAAAAAGGCAACACGGTGTGGGCTTTGCAGTGAAGAATTCGCTACTGGGAATGATTGATATCCCAGCTGGAGGTAATGAAAGATTATTATCACTGCGCTTGGCAACCTCTTGTGGATTTGCCACCATTCTCACTGCATATGCACCGACACTCACTTTCTCTGATGATGTGAAAGATACGTTCTATGAGCAGCTAGACTCTGCGATCAAGGCAGTTCCAAAATCCGACTACATTTATATGCTCGGTGATTTCAATGCTCGTGTGGGCAAGGACTCGAGTTCATGGCCAGTGTGCCTTGGAAAATACAACATCGGTCGCATGAATGATAATGGGCAAAGGCTGCTGGAGCATTGCACTAGAAATGACCTATGTATTACAAACTCCTTTTTTAAAACAAAAGAGATGCATAAGGTCACATGGAAACATCCAAGATCCGGCCATTGGCATCAGCTGGACTTCATTATCACACGGAGACAACATCTGAACCATACATCATTAACTCGAAGTTACCACAGTGCTGACTGTGATACAGATCATTCTTTGGTTGTTGCAAGGGTTAGACTGAGACCAAAGAGAATCTACACAGCTAAACACAAGTCTAGCCCCAGGATTAATATTATTAACACTCACGATCCTGGAAAGTGCTTTGAATTTCAACAGCAACTTGAGGACGCTTTCAATGATACATCAGAAAATTGTATAGTAAATGATAAATGGAGTAAACTTAAGGAAACTATTTATAAAACAGCGGTAGGGGTTTACGGCACTGTGGATCATAAGAGGCAGGACTGGTTTGCGGCAAACAGCCAGATACTGCAGCCCTTGATTGATAAAAAGAAGATAGCTCTCTTAAGAAACAAGGAAAGACCAACGCGTAACACTCTGAGTGAGCTGAAGCAAGCGAGGAAGGATGTACAAAAGGCTGCCAGGCAGTGTGCGAATGACTATTGGATCAAGTTATGTGAGTCCATTCAAATCGCAAGTGATAAGGGAAACATCAGAAGCATGTATGAAGGGATAAAGAAAGCCTGTGGTCCAATGATCAAAAGAAGTGCACCGCTGAAAACCTTGACTGGAGAAATCATCACTGATAAGAAACAGCAGATGGATAGATGGGTCGAGCACTATTTAGAGCTTTACTCAAGTGAGACCAAGCTGGCGGATGATGCCCTCAACGCCATAGAGGCCCTGCCAACTCTTGACCACCTGGACACACTTCCCACTATAACAGAAGTTAAGTGTGCTATAAATGAGCTTGCATCTGGCAAGGCTCCAGGTAAGGATGGGATTCCAATAGAGGTGATCAGGAGTGGGCAAGACACCCTCGCTCTACAGATCCACCAGCTAATAGAGCTATGCTGGCGAGAAGGACAAGTCCCACAGGATTTCAAAGATTCAAACATCATAACGCTGTACAAGAACAAGGGAGATCGGAGCGACTGCAACAACTATAGGGGTATCTCACTTCTGTGTATTGTTGGGAAAGTATTTGCCAGAATTGTCCTGCGCAGACTTCAAGTCCTGGGAGATCAAGTCTACCCCGAATCACAGTGCGGCTTCCGTCAGAACCGGTCTACCATTGATATGATATTCTCATTGCGACAGATGCAAGAAAAATGCCGGGAACAAAATCAGCCACTGTTTATTGCCTTCATCGACCTCACAAAGGCATTCGATTTGGTCAGTCGTGAGGGTCTGTTCAAAGCACTAAAGAAGATTGGCTGTCCACCAACTCTTCTGTCCATTGTGGAATCGTTCCACACAGGCATGAAGGGTATAATCAAGTTTGATGGCTCAACTTCAGAAGAGTTTGAAATCAAGAGTGGAGTTAAGCAAGGTTGTGTACTAGCCCCCACCCTCTTTGGGATATACTTTTCACTTCTACTGAAATATGCCTTTCGTGATCAGGATGACGGTATATACATTCACTCACGCTCAGATGGTGGCCTCTATAATGCTCAGAGATTGAAGGCCAAGACCAAAATTAGCAGGGTACTAATCAGAGAGTTGCTTTTTGCGGATGATGCTGCGATTACGACCCACTCTGAGGAAGAATTACAACATCTACTATCTGCATTCTCCAATGCTTGTTCTGAATTTGGTTTAACAATTAACAAAAAGAAGACACAGATTATGTCACAAGGTGCACATGGTGTACCATCAATCTTTATTGACGACGCCGAACTGGAGATAGTAGACCATTTTACATATCTTGGATCAGAGGTAAATAGCAAATTATCCCTCGATCAGGAAATCAACATCAGGATTGGCAAGGCAGCAACAACAATGAACATGTTAGCAAAAAGAGTCTGGGAGAACAGGAAGCTTACTGCCAAAACAAAAGTCCTCGTCTACCAAGCCTGTGTCCTTAGTACTCTTCTTTATGGCAGTGAAACCTGGACAACTTACTCACGCCAAGAGAAACGTTTAAACAGCTTTCATATGCGGTGTCTGCGAAGAATACTTGGTATTAAGTGGCAAGACAAAATCACAAATACTGAAGTATTGGAAAGATCAGGTTGTGTGACGGTGTATTCCATGCTCAGTCTTCGTAGACTTAGATGGATAGGACACGTTAGGAGGATGGATGATGGTAGAATACCAAAGGACATCTTTTTTGGTGAATTACAGACGGGTAGGAGATCTCAGGGTCGGCCTCTACTACGATACAAAGATGTGTGTAAGCGGGACATGATTGATACAGGCATTGATAATGCACAATGGGAGCACGTCGCCGCTGAACGTGTTGCATGGAGGGCAACTATCAGAAATGGAATAAAGACAAAGGACAAAATGATTGCAGATAAAGCATACACAGAGCATGAGAGACGTAAGATGGTGCAAAATGGTGGAAATGACCATGTTTTCACATGCACCTACTGTGGGCAAACATTTGCAGCAAGAATTGGCCTTACCAGCCACACTCGCCACCGCCATGGATCGTAGTTATTGCCATATGACAGTTATTAAGCCTTTTTGAAGCACAATGTACCAAACTATCATCTGTCAAGACGGAAAGGTGCCAATGTAATATATTTGCATGATATGACTGCACTTAGATTCCCCACCCTCATTTGCATGATATGACTGCACTTAGATTCCCCACCCTCGCTCGGAGGAAAGGCTCTAGAGTCGGCATGAGATTGTTACAAGTTTGTGCTCTTATTTGAGAAATTGTGAGTTGTTCTGCAGTTACCATTTTTCACCATACTAGTTGTCCCAAGCCAGTTTCTGACAATTCCACAGCCAGCATGAGGCCTTTTCAGCTGTCGCACACAGTTGTTTTTGTGCCTGAGTTCTCACTTGTCTTTTAATGTCCATTTGCTTTAGAACATCATACACGGAGTGGGTGATTAGGCCTCTTGCGCTTACCTCTACGGCCAATAGCCTGACAGTGTATTCTTTCAGCCTAAGACTAGCGACCGTGTCATCACACTTCTCCATCTTGTACATATGCTGCTCCTCAATATTTGACTCATAAGGGATGGTCAGCTCAATCAGCATTAGCTGCTTGGTTGACCAGGAGTGAAGTATGATGCCAGGTCGCAAGCCAAACTTTTGGATCACCTTAGGGTATTTGCCATGGCCCTTTAGATCCCAGTCATCCGCACCATCAAAAATGGTCGGAAGTGGCAAGTCAGCAGCATTGCCTTCGTTGTCTCTGCGCAGCCCTGCTTGGACGAAGTAAATATCCATCAACCTTGGCCTGGCCTTTTTGTTCGCCAGCATTCTGGCTACATCCACTATGGCCACCAACTCAGTAAAGACTTAATTGTGATGCCACGTGAATCGGACTTGGGTTAGGGTGACTTTACATGCGGAATATATGTGCTCCGCTGTCTGAACCTCTTTACAGAGGGGACAGGACAGATCGAGACAGGAATACTGAGCTAATCCACAATTCTGGTGATCAAATGAAATGGCAAGTCATGACCACCCAAGCTTACCGGCATGAGACATGATGGATGGACGGACAGGACAGGTTGGTGGCTTTACCCTACTTGACCAAGTTGGCAGACGAAGGCAGGACATCGTAGAGGGATCGGGCGACAAAACTTAAGTGCAGTGGTGCCATACGCCATATCTCATTCCAGGTTAGGGATTTCTGCACTATCCCTTCCCATGACATCCACTGGCCCTGCTGCACCTGCTTGGCAGCCATTTACACTCTCTCTTCATCCTCTCTCTTGCAGAATCTCCTAAACCACCATGTCTCTGCATTCCTTAGTCGTCGCTTTAGACCACAACGGGTCTGTTATGGTAACCGAACCCCCCTTTTGTCTGACAGGGTGTGCCCCATGATCTCCTTCAGCTGGAGTACTGCCTGGGCATCTTTGATCGCGTTGACGACTTTCCACTTCCTTCCTGTTCTCAGGGCAGAAACTGAGGTACTGACAGCACGAGGCCTTTTTGGCTGCCTCACACGGTTGTTTTTGTGCCCGAGTTCTCGCTTTTCCTTTAAAGCCCATTTGTTTTAGCACATCAAACACAGTGTGGGAGACTAGGCCTCTTGCGCTTACCTCTACGACGAATAGCCTGACAGTGTATCCTTTCAGCTTAAGACTAGCGACCATGTCCTTGTACATCTCCACCTTGTAAATATGCTGCTCCTCAATATTTGACTCGTAAGGGACGGTCAACTCAATCAGCATGTATGATCTAGGCTGATTTATGATCTAAGTTCATGATGATATAAGCTAATTTGTTCTAAGCTGATGTATGATCTAGACTGATGTATGATCTAGGCTGATGTACGAGAGGAAGTCAATAAGTCAGTCACAAATGGCTGTAGAAAAAATAACTACACATAACAACTTGAAACCAGTTTAGTTTTATACATACATTGTCCCTTTATTTCTCAACATATTCTCCACCAGCATGGATGCACTTATCTCATCGTTTTATCAGTCCTTCCAAACTGGCTGCATAGAACTGCATGCTCTGTTTTCTAAACCGTGTTTTCACTTCACATTACACTCCGGCGTCATTCGCATAATGTCTCTCACCAAGGTGAGTTTTCAGTGGACCAAAAAGGTGGAAATTGCTAGGGGCTAAGTCGGGACTGTAAGGTGGATGTTCCATAACTTCCCATGTCAGTCGGTTAATTTTCTCCCGAGTTGATTGAGCCGTATGATTTTTTGGCATTGTCACGAAGAAGCGACACTCCTCTAGTCAGCAGTCCTGGACGTTTGCTTTGAATTGCATCATGAAGCATCGATAGAACTTCACAGTACAATTAAGAATTCACATTGTCACCTTTCTTCTTGAAATTGGTTAAAAGGGCTCCTTGACAATCCCAGAACACTGTCAGCATAACCTTCCCTGCTGATGGCGTAGTCTCGAATTTTTGGACACAAGGCGAAGGATGTTTCCCATGATTCATCCCCAGTATAAACAGGAAGCATTTCCTTATTAATGTCCTTTGCAGGCAGTCCTGTTGCCCACAAAATGCGCACAACAGCATGTTGCTCTTTGGTTGCACACTCCATAAGTACAGTCTCCATTATGTTTATGCGCTGCGCATGTGACACCTAGCGCTACCTGATGAATGGGAATATACAGTTCGGTGTTGCTGTCACCTAATGACACCTGTAGAAATCACCAACTACAGAACTGTGTGACTTACTAACTGACTCACCCTCGTATGATCTAAGTTCCTGATTATATAAGCTGATGTATGATCTAGGCTGATATATGATCTAAGTTCATGATGATATCAGTTGATGTATTATCTAAGTTCATGTATGATCTAAGTTCATGCTCAAAACACCTTGCCTCTCTAGCTCGCTTGATATTTTTCTGGCAATGAACCTCTCCATCAGCTTGCCTATTGTATTCTGCATAGTGACCTGGTTTGTATCAAGCTGTCCAGGTGATGAGGACAGTGCAATTGCTCTGGCGCTGGTTTCTCCTTCACTCACTACAGTGTGTAGACAGGGTGTCCTAGGGTACCAGGGCAGCGACCACCACCCTTGCAGCATATTGGTGGAGAAAGGCAGAACCAGGCTGCACAAGCCAACGGTCAAGACTTTCCAGTATGACAGTACAGGGCAAAATGTGGTGAGTAAAATAAGACGAAGCACAGAAAGCTTCAGGGCAGGAAAAAAAGCTGGGAACAGCCACCTTGGTGGAATTCTGAGGTGGAGAAGGCCTGGGTAGATAAGCGTAGTGCAAAACGCAAAGAAGAACAAAGTTGCCAATCCTAATCCCTGCATGCACTTAGAAAGAGAAATGCACACAAAAGTAAGCTATTAAAAAAAAACTGGTAACGGTGGTTAAAAGTGAAAATTGGCAGAGGTATGTCAAAGAGTAAGCACAGACAAATCACTGAAATTGTTCTGGCGACTACATAAAAGCATGAGCGGGTTAGTCAAGAATAACAAAATTTCTGACTTCCAATGTGCCGACCTCATCTGGCAGAGGACTGACGAGGACAGCTCTTCAAATGCTATCTAGAGCAGAGCAACCAGGCAAACACGAGAGGCCGAAATCTTGCCAAGGAGGTCAACTCAGACAGGTGCAAGGATGAAGACACAGTGACGGTGAAAGAAATCAAGGCTGTGCTTCAACGATAAAAAAAGCAGCTCTCCAGGGCTAGATGGCATAAGATACAACATCAATATATATACCGACAATGAGCTAGAGAAACTACTAGACATGTACAACAACAGTCTAGGGAGTGCTAGCATTAAAGAGGAGTGGTTACACAGCTATCTGATTCCCTTACCGAAGCCTGGCAAAGACCACACAAAAATTCAGGGATATCAAGTTATAACCATGCAGAATACAATAGGCAAGCTGCTGGAGAATTTAACTATCTGAAAAATATCAAGCCAGCTAGAGAGGCAAGGTGATCTCCCACCTATCCTTGGAGGGTACCGTCCAAAAAGAGAAACCTGCACCAATGCAGCAGTTTTTACCTATGATGTTTATGAAGGTTTCCACTCAAGCATTGAAACCTTTGCTGCAGCGATTGATCTTGAGGACGCGTACAACAGAGTACCATTGGATTTTTTAATGCTTCAGCTTCTTGAACTCAAAACAAGTCCATTTCTCATTAGATGGATTGCTGCAGATCTCTTCCAACGGAAAGTAGTTTTTAGATGTGGCAGTTGGACTTCGGAACCAACAACAATATATCCTGGCCTACCACAGGGATCACCATGATCTCCGGTGCTGTTCAACGCCTACACTGTGAGAATCACAAGCGAGTAGACCACTAGACCGGGGAGGACATTGTCATATGCTGCCGATGTTTTAGTGTATAGTCAGGATTAGGATTGAGATCAGGTTGCTGTGGAACTACAAACTGAACTCAATAGCATAAGTACTTGGTGTGTTGAAGCTGGGGTAATGGTCAACCCAACAAAGGCAACAGTGACATGGCTCTCTCTGAATAATCATCTTGTCAACAAAGATTAGTTTCATCTTCATGCAAGGGCATGAACGAACGAACGAAAGTCTTTATTTTCAAAGACTTAAGAATTGGGCACGCAGGCCCGTCTGACATTCTGCCCATCTTCTTTATTTCCTCGCATACATTCTTTCATTCAACATCACTTATGAAGCAAATTTTGATAAAAGAATAGCATTAAAATGCATGAAAGATAATCAATAACAAATGACTCGCTGAGGCAGTGTTTAACATGGGCATTATAAATACCTAAGAAGGGTGTAACGTGCCATACATACGGGAATGTTTTTTGGCTAGTTGTTATTTGAGATAAGTTACCATTATTGTCTTTTTATGTTTTTGTTTATGGGGGAATGTAGTCTGTACTGAGGTAGTGTTCAAACAGGTTGCAAATGTATGTATAATGACTGGTGGTGTCTTTGATTTCTTGTGGAAGATTGTTCCACAACTGAGCTGCAGAGTATGCTAAGCTTGTTTTATATAAGTCTATCCTAGGTTTAGGGACATGAAGTATACCGAGCGTTTGAGACGTATGATGGTGCATGATGGTGGAAATTACCACGTGTTCACATGCACCCAACTGTGAACGGACATTTACAGCGCAAATTGGCCTTATCAGTCTCATTCGCTACCGCCATAGGTAAAAGTTATTATGCCTTTTTAAAGCACAAGCTATCGTCTGTCAAAACAGCAAGGTGCCAATGAATGAATGTCTAGCGTTATATTTAAACAATGGCCAAAAGTAGCTTGGAGCATTCTGAAATAGGATTTTGTGAATTAGTTTGGCCTTATTAAAAAGTAGGCTCTTATGGAGTGGCAGTAAATGTTGATAAGCTTTTCACCATTAATTAAATGCACTGCCCTTTTCTGGAGTGAATATAGGCGTTTTGTTATTGATTTGGAGCATCCATCCCAGACTGTGGAGCTGTAATCAATATGTGTTTGTATATGGGAAGTATAGAATATCTTTCTTGTGTTTTCGTCAAGGAAATTTTTAATTTTGGCAAGTTGGTATACTTCTTTGGCTATTTGTTTAATGAGAGCATGAACATTTGAGTTAAAGGTTAGATTTTGATCTATGATAACACCCAGTGCCTTTGTGCTCGCTGACACTTTCCACAGGCGTGCTACCAATGTGCAGCTGAAGAGTTCTCTGCGAGTTTAGAGTGTGAAGTCTTTGCCTGGTTCCTATTAACATAGATTTAGTTTTAGAAATGTTAATTTGCATGCAGTTTGCATGACTCCAGTTAACTACACTATTTATTTCCTGTTGCAAGGATAATTCTAGCACATTACGATCAATAGTGTTTGTATATACTGTGCAGTCATCAGCAAATAGATCACAGGACGACGATAGATTTAAGGAAAGATCAATTATATAAATGGCAAATAACAGAGGGCCAAGAATAGACCCCTAAGGTACTCCAATATTAATGGTAATGGCTTGAGATAAAGCTTTATTGTGTGATACTACTTGCTTTCTGTCTATTAAAAATGATTTTATTAATGTCTGTATATTAAAGCTTACTTTCATTGTTTCTAGTTTTTTAATTAGTATAGTATGGTCTATCATATCGAATGCTTTTCTAAAGCCTGTAAACACTGCTCCACATAGAGTATTGTTGTTAATATTTTGATGCCAGTTTTCTATCATGTTTGTTAGTGCCGTATGGCAAGAATATTTTGGCTGAAATCCTGACTGACTGTCAACTATCAGTTTATGGCGAACTAAGTGATCTAGTGTTGTTTTGTGGATGTGCTTTTCTAGTGGTTTGGATAATGAGGATAATATGGAAATTGGCCTATAATTACTCATGAGACAATCGTCTAGAGGACCAGATTTTAAATGAGGATACACTTTAGCGATTTTAAAAGCTGATGGGAAGTGACCTTTGGTGAGACACTGATTGTATATAAAAGTTAGTGACTCGCAGATTGCCGGTGCAGCATGGCGAAGGATCCGATTACTGATTCCATCTAGTCCTGATGAGTTATTGTTTTTTAGATTACTGAGATGAGTAAATACTTCAGTGGTAGTCATTAGCAGTATGTTGGAGGGAATGTCTCCATAGCATTTGTTCTCACAGAATGATGATAATAAAGATATATCATGAGGCACATCTGATATTGCAGCCTTCAGTTGGTTTATGTCGGACTGAAAAAGAAAAAAGAAAAGAAGGCAGAGGTAAAAAGACCACCATGTGAATGTGGAAGTCAAGGGGAAACCACCACATTATCTTCCCAAGACTTCATGGCAAAACATAAAACATATATCAGAGTTAGTGAATGACGTTAATGGCTGTCTTAGGACATCCTCGTCCGGTAGGGACAGTCATGAGCCACATGTGACACCTGACCGTCATCCAGCTACTGATGGCAAAATCATAACTAAAATAAATAAATTTAGAGTAGGAACATGGAATGTTAGGACATTAAATGAGCTAGGAAAGTTGACCAATGTTCTAAGAGAGATGGATAGCATGAAAATGAATATACTAGGTGTTAGTGAGATGAGATGGAAGGGATCGGGCAAAATTATAGCTGACAATCACACAATAATTTATTCTGGAGGGGATACACATGAAAAAGGTGTAGGAATAATATTAGACGAAAAAACAGCCAAGTCAATTAATGGATACTGGTGTATTTCAGAAAGAGTTTACACATTTATGTGTGTCTTGTCACCAGATCTTTTCTCCCTGTATAGCAAAGTAATAATGAGAGAGATCAAAGAGATGCCAGGAATACTAGTCGGTGGTTATAATATAAATAATATACGCTATGCAGATGACACAGTATTGGTGGCGGATAATTCAACAGACCTACAGCAATTATTAGACATTGTAGTAACAGAGAGTGCAAGGAAAGGACTCTCCTTGAATATCAAGAAAACAGTAACAATGGTAATATCAAAGAAAATGGTGACACCAAAATGTGACATAGAAATAGAAGGAAAAATCCTTAACCAAGTGGATAATTTTAGATACCTAGGGGCATTTATAACATCAGATGGAAGATCTACAATAGAGATTAGGAGCAGAATAGGCAGGCAAAAGCCGCATTTCAGAAAATGAAGAGTATCTTGTGCAATAAGTCACTATCACTGAATGTAAGAAAGAGAGTGCTGAAATGCTATGTAGAACCAGTTTTGCTGTATGGCAGTGAATCTTGGAATGTAAATGAACAAAGTAAGAAGAAATTAGAAGCAACAGAGATGTGGTTCCTGAGACGAATGTTGCGAATTCCTTGGACTGCCAGAGTAACTAACGATGACTGCCTGAAACAGGCTAATGAAACTAGAACATTATATACAACAATAAGACAGAGACAAACATCTTTCTTCGGTCACGTGATGAGAAGAGAGGCATTGGAGAACATCGTAACAACTGGAAAGATCGAGGGGAAGAGAGGCAGAGGCAGACCAAGAGAAATGATGCTGGATGGATTGAGACGGTGGCATGGAGGAACATCAGCAGCAGAGTTGATCCAGAAAACCAAAGACTGAGATCTGTGGAGAGCCATGAACGCCTACGCCAGCTGGCACGGCACTTGATGATGATGATGAAAGAATCTACTGAATTGATCACATGTAACCTGATTTGATGGTAATGATTGTGATGATTTGTGTTTGTTTGTCAAGGTATTAATTGCTTTCCATATATCTTTAGTGATGGTTTTATCTATTAAGTTCTTAAAATAGTTTTTCTTTTCCTTCCGAATAACATATTGAACTTTGTTTCTCAGACTACGGTACATAGTTAAATCTCTATTTTTATGTGCCCTGTCCCGGTCTCTCATAAGTTCAATTACCTCCTGTGTGATCCACGGGGACTTAGTGTGATGTTTAACACGAACTTCCTTAAATGCAACATGCTTATCAAATATACTTAGAAAGGTCTTTAGCCAGTGGTCCAGAGCATCATCTGGGTCAGGAAGCTGGTAAACATAGTCCAGAGATGTGCTGAGCAAATCTTGTAAGAAGACGTCTCGATTGAAATTTTTGTAATTTCTATATTTTACACTTATATGTTTGTGTTTTGGAGTTTTGGTGCCTCTTTTCGACCACGTGCAACACACTAGGTAGTGATCGCTCACTGCATTAATAGGTACACTACATTCTGTGATGTTATCAGCACACGTAGTATAAATATGATCTATAAGTGTTCCAGATGATTTAGTGATTCTAGTGGCTTGTTTGACTATCTGTTGGAAGTTATATGACTCTATTATGTTTTCCCATGTTTTGTTTGATTTGTTAGTGTCTATGTTGAAGTCACCTAGCAATATTATTTCCCTCGCATTACTGAAGACTACATCCATCATAGTGGTGAATTTTTCATACCAGATATTTCCTGCACTGGGGTTTCAATAAAGATAGCCAACTATTAGCGGTTTTATTAACGTCCTCAAAGATATGGTGAGAACAGAGGACTTTGACGTCAATGAATCCACATCGCTGTCCAGGATGAAAGACTTGGGAGTAAGAATCGGCACGGCCAGAAGCGAGAGGTACATCGGGAAAACGAGGTGCCTCGTCAACCAACACAGAACTGGCACTATTAGCCACCAGACGCTGATGCATATGCTGGGGGGAGGATCTGAGCACCTATGGACCTGTCCGGAGTGCAATGAAGATACCCCAACTGATAACTGATAGCGGTATGCGATTTTGAAGTTTAACCTCAAGCCAAGTATAAGAGAAAGGAGTACAAGAAAATTAGCGGGCTTAAAATCTCGCAGGTAAGGCTACTGTGGAGCGCCATGGAACAGGCTGACATTCTGAATGCTTGACGAGAAGTAAGACTTTTTCAAGAACCAAGTGATGACTGTGAATCTACAACCATGGTGAGACTGCAAGAACAGCAAATTAACCCTTTACAAGGCATAGCGTCCGTTACCGGCCGATCTCTAAATACGAGCGTAGCGTCCGATTCCGGCCGATACTATTATGCATTGTAAAAACGCGATCTCTCGGCTTTCCGACACTTCCGTCGGCTACTTTCACTTTCGCCGATAGCTTGACAACATGGCCGCCATTTGTAAACACGCTACAATGACTTTGAACAGACTTTTACGGACTTGTTTTGATAGTTTTTGGGAGTTTTACGCTCCAAATGGATTTCGGCGATTCTTCAAGTGATAGCCGAGATTTCGCTCTATTCAATTTAAATGACATTAAAGGGCACGAAGTTGATTATTAATCGGAGCTAGATATCAGTGCAAAGCGTTACTTTGAATTAGCAGTCGTGAGTCGGACTTTAAAGAAAGTGATTATGATTCTGAAAATGTGTTTGTAAATTGCCGTATAGATGACGGAAAATCACAAACAACATGCCGTATTTCGTAAATATTTGTGTTCATATATGGATTACCGGCAACAATCACGTGAGTACCATATTCTGCATGCTTTTCCCTTCATTGTGTTGTTTATTTAACTAAAATTGGTTGACTAACACCTTATTTGTGATGTTTTTACTAACGCGACCCGAAATTTTTTACAGAACCTGAAAAAATCTTGCCCGTTCAGGGCTACAAAACGGACAAGCGTCTGCCCTGTAAAGGTCTAATAGTAAGGTTCGAATATCACACTCCTTTTCCCCTCCCATTCCTCTCTGAATCTGTGATAGTACTGTATAACTATGACCAAGTTTAAACAGATGTAAAACACATGTTGCGCCTTTGTTTATTAACAGAGAATGAGGAAGATGGGGGAGGCCTTCCAATTACCAGGACAACTCCAGGGAAGTCCTGAGCTCTAGTCTTCAACTCCAGCTGAAAAATAAGACTCCAAAAAGTACCACATGAACAACAAGTTGCAAGTGTTCAGCCTGAATCCACTAATTCTGGCCTATACAGATGGCACTGAAGAAAAGTCTTGATTAAAGGCCTAAGACAGGGATACTCTCCATTCTTTGTAAATGTTCCAGGCTATATCTTCAAGAGAAATTCAAGAAGAAACCTTGGGAGGAGAGATCACCTGGTCTTCAGCATGTCACTACTGGCTAAGAGTGGACATCAATGTGTACCTGGAGATTACCATACCTCTCCTCAAAACCATATCTTGAGGAGTATTCCAGCTTAATATTGGCTGAAAGGCTAATGGAGAAGAAGTATAGAACATAGAGCAAATTCCCAAAATGGATTAGTGATAATTAGATGTGGTGATTCAGTTACATCAGAACCTGTTGTGGGAGATAGACTGGCAGAGAAGAATGATGGGACATAATAGTTTTTAGATCTTCATCTACTGAAAAGTAAAACCAATCCCAAATTATCAACTTTGCGCACAGTCTACTCACCCTTCGGAAGGACATGTTTGTCACTTGCTTCGGACTAGTCAAAGTAGGGAATAGCCTGAACTGGAAAAACATTATGGGGAAGCTGAAACCTGAGACATTCCCAACACCTTCATTGGTGCTAAAAGACGGTACACGGATCAGTATAGCAGTGTCTCCCTATACTTGTGCCCGGCTATAGGTTTATCATGTGTTTTCCTCATCTGACGGTTGGAAAAGTGATAGCATGATTAAAGTGTTGTGGTGTAGGATATCTTGATGAAGTAGAGATGTGAAGGAGGAGGGTTTGTTTTAGATTAATGTTTCTGTGGGGATATTGAGTGATGTGTTTGGGTTTTCATAGATAATGTCACTATAATTTGCATATAACCTTATATTTGAGATGTAAATTGTTGGCAGAATATGAAGCCTGAGTCTTCACTTGACCTCATCAGACATTAATAAAAGATTAGTTGTAAGAGAACAGTTTTGAGATATATATCCCTGTGGTTGTCTTGTCCAACTGGTGTCAAGCATCTTCATGGTGACTGTTACTCTACTGTTGTTGATGGTTACAGATATTGTGAAAGTTCTGTGTGGTTGTTGTCAAGTATCTTCCATGATGTATGACTTGTCTAATCTGTTGGTGTGATCATTCCTTTGTGAATGTTTGTCCAACTGTTGTCAAGATCTTCTCATGTTGATGTCTTGTTCAACCAGTGTAGAATACAGTTGTTGTTGTTTATGTTCACTACAATCGTACAATTGTCAATGCGATCATTTGTCCAAGTGTCTTGTGTCACTTGAAATAATTAACGAGATCAAAAATGAGGTTGGCGATCAGAGCACAGTCAGCTGGAAGATGAGAGAACTGCTTTCATTGGTTACTGTGGCTAACTGCCAAGATCTCTATATATGGCCTAGAAGAGAAATCATCTATAAATAATTCTGTGTAGAACTTAACTTAGGTCTAATTTCTCACAGTGGGGGTACTCGATGAGCCAAAATTCTGAATGGTTTCTCTACAAGGGTTATGCGAGAATAAATATCAATACCTCTAGACAACACTTGCTGTTACTAACCTGTATCTTTTATAGAGAGATATACTTTATAGAACTTCACTCATTGGAACTTCTGTAATTCTCTATAAACCCACAAAAAAAACCTCACAAGTGGGATACTAGAATTGTCGTAGTGCCAGGCAGAGAGGTCCTGTATTGGAGAGGCTAATATATAATTTTGATGTCCTCATGCTCCAGGAGCTAAATACAGACAAATACCATTGCCCTTGGTACGCCAGTTATATAAACCCTACTGGGCAGAAGAGACATGGGCAAGGTCTGCTGGTGAAGGAAGGAGTGAAACATGCAGTACTTGACTTGAGCCAGTGGAATCACAGTGCAAGAGAGGTTCTGGGTATACAAATGGAGATTGGTGGCTTAAATTGGAACATCATAAATGTATATGCCACAGTGGACTATTTTGTCAGAAAGGAACACTGGGACTGGCTTAAGGAACTAGAGGAATTACCAGGTGATAGGCTACTCATATGTGGAGACTTCAATGCGAGGAACAGAGATTGGGTGGAGAAAACCGACAGGGAATTGCCCTTGCAGATGCCATGGTGGACTCTGATGTGGTCTGCATAAATTATGGTAGGCCGACTAGAATGGCAATGAGGCCTGGCGATGCAGACACAACTATTGACTTGGCACTAGTCTCCCAGTCATCGGTCCTTGATGTAAAGTGGACTATTTTGAATGACCATGGGAGTGATCACATGCCATGCTCAGTCCTGATCTCTAAACCCAGGAAAGTTAAGGCTGGGAGAGCGCGCAAGACCTTCCGGTATGAGTGGACCAATAGCCTTCTTGGACGCCTCAGACAGGGGGCTTGCAACAGGAATGTTAAAACTCCTTTTTTGCATCCCCCATGGTGTACCCCAGAAGTAAACCAGGCTTGGAAAGCAAAGAGAGCTGCAGTGAAGCAGCTAAGGAAAGTGTGACAGACACCCCAAAGCTCATGAGAGGAAGTGGACACAGCAGAAAATGTCAAGAAAGACAAGGTGGAGGTTTTCAAGTGCTGTGCTGCAGAGGCCAAAAACGCAAAATGGGAATGTTTCATGAAGGAGATTGGAGGTGATAAAACACTGCGAAAATTCTGGAAACTGCACAGACAAATGCAAAGAAAAGATTGGCCTATGACAGTGGGAACAATTTATAGAGGCAATGGTGTGCGAGTGACAACAGACAACGAAAAAGGGGAGGCGTTTCTCCAGAAATTTTTAGAGCAGACCAATCATAATGATATGGATACCAGGGATGCAGTTAGAAAGGAATTATATGCATTATGAAGACATCATACAGGTTGAAGATGTTAAACATATTTTGAAAAAGGCAAAAGACACTGCACCAGGGCCCGATGGGGTGAGGTATGGCCACAAGAAGGCTTTGAGCGATGCAGACCTGAAGAAGATGACCAAATGCTTTAACCAGAGCATTAGGACAGCATCAGTACAGCAGGACTGG
The DNA here is from genome assembly GCA_014155875.1 of Cepaea nemoralis. NCBI lineage: Eukaryota > Metazoa > Mollusca > Gastropoda > Stylommatophora > Helicidae > Cepaea > Cepaea nemoralis. The sequence goes on from JACEFZ010028075.1 coordinate 22,054, forward strand.
GTGCACAGCTGTCTTGTCCCTCTCCTGGGGCCATTCAGGGATCGTTCGAGGCTTGGCGGCTTTGGGATCATCGCCCTTCAGAATACATTTGGGAGGGTTTTGAAGAGGATGGTCGCTGTCGAGCAGCGGGAGTTTTTTTTTTTGGGGGGGGGGGGGCGCTTCTTCCAGGAGGCCTGGGGGGCTGTGGGCCAGGAGGAGATACCTGGTCAGGTGCGGCTACTTTTGCCTTTGACGTCTGCGGGGGGTTCTGGGGTGGGGGGATGGCGGTGGTGCATACGGTAGAGTTAGATATGATATTTTGGTGGCCGCGCTGATGGAGGGTGAGGGGTCGGCCCCTGGTTGGCAGCCATCCTGCGTTCTCGTCGGGTTGCTCTCCGTCTGGATGCGTGGACCTTGGGCCACATATTTTAGCCCCAGGACTGCCACAGGGATCTGCAATCTCACCGGTGCTCTGTAACGTGTATACAAGCAAGACTGCAGACATAGAAGCACCAGGGGTTGGAAGGATACTAACATTTGTAGATAATGTTCTTGCATGTGGGCGGGGGAGAGGTGGGGCAGGCGGCCCAGGGGCTGCCGGTGATGGTGGACAAGGTGGTTGGCTGGTGCACTGGGGTGGGTGCTGTCGTCCACCCTGGGTGGGGAGGGGGGGGGGCTGTTTTGTGGTGCTCTCTGGATGGCGGGATTGTGGGGGCTGGTGTACCGGGCCTCGCGGTGGATGGTGGAGGTATCGGCGGAGAGAGCGGCTGAGGTATCTGGGGGTCGGGAGCCTGTCATTTGGGGGCCATGTGGAGATGGTTGTGGCAGGGTCTCAAAAGGGACTCTGTGCACTTGAAACTATGGCTGCAATGAACACAGAGCAGAGAATGCTTTTCACACTATACCAGCACTTGATCCTCTCAGTGATTGATTATGGACTGGGGCTGCTCGCTGTCTCAGAGAGAGGCTGTGTGGGTCGTTCTGGGATGCGCTGAGGACGCCCCAGTGGTGTGTGTGCATTGCATCCTTGGTCTGCTGACTGTTGCTGATGGGCTCAAGTGATGCAGGCGAAGGCATACCTCAGAGTGGCTGTGGACGCGGGTCGCCCAATGCATGGGGCGCTGGACGCGGTTGGGGGTCAGTGACTGGTGGAAGGGGGGGGTCTTGGATGGCTCGGGCGGGGGATGCGATTGGACAGGTGTGCAGCTTGGAGAACATTAGACGAGGATAGGGGTGGGTTGGAGTTCCAGCGGAGCAGTCAGACTTGTGCAGAGTTATGATCAAATTGAGCGGGGAGTGGACGGCAGGGGCCACGGGGGAAGTCCAGCGGCTAATTCAGGATAGTGCTCGCTCGGGTGATGTGATTATCTGCACAGGTGGGTCGGTGTTGGAAAACGGGAGGGGTGCCTGGGGGTTCTTGGCAGAGGCTGATGGTCTTCGTTTGGTGCGGGGAAGCCTGGCGTGTGGTGTCATGGCATCTAGCTTGGGAATGGGGGTGGAGGCGGTCGGTGCAGCTTTCCGTTGGATGGAGAGTGCGGTGCACGCACACATCATGATTGTGGCTGACTCAGAGAGCGTGCTGGGGAGGGTGGGGACAGGCAAGCTTTAGGCAGAGTGGCTTGCTTCGCTTCGGGGGTCAAAGATGGCAGGTATCGCCTGGATCTTTTCTCCGGTGCATACCAGTGTGCTGGGAAGGGGGGGGGGGGGGGGGGGGGGGGGCGAGTGAACAGATTGGCTGGCTCTGCAGGACTTGGTGGAGTATTGACGCATGACAAGACAGACATGGTTGCAGCCTTGTGGGAGCGCCTGTACACCTCGGGGGAGCAGGTGGATCACCGTGGTCTGGCGGGAGAGGGACAGTGGAGGTGGGGGGTGTCTGCCAATGCTCAGGGGAGGAGCGAGAGAGACATATAATCAGATTGCTACTGGTACTATTGGTATAGGAACTCTTCGCTGGCTGCTGAGGATGAGGACAGAGGGCTTATGAGAATGCCCTGAATGCTGTGATGTCGGTTCCTAAATAAATCAATCAATCATATCTTCTATATTTATGACAATATTTTCACTGTACAGGGAAAAACGATCTGGAGACTTTACACATCCCTGTCTCACACCTCTTTTAATAGGCTGATATTGACCTACATCGTTATCAATTCTGATAGCAGCTTGTTTCCCATACATGTTTTGTACATTATGTTAATTCTGTCCAACTTGTTTGAACTGTTTTGTTCTCTCCAATTTTGTTTCCAAAAATTGAGAGAAGTGTAATAAACTATCTAAAGACACTTGATGGGAGGTCACGACAACTAGGTCTACAATTATTAGGTGAAAATTGAAGATAATAAGAATAAACATAACAAATGATAACCTGATCCCTCTTAGTGAATAATAATAGATAAGAGAAGTACACAGATCTTTCTAGTTCTCTCCATGAGTTCCCTTAGTGAAACCTCACATCAAGAAGTAGAATCATACACATATTCATGTACCAATGTAGACAAAGATGGGGGTACATATAGAGATATTAAAATAAAGATATAAATGGAACTTCCATAGCATTAAAAGATGTTTCAATTCTAACGTTAAATCATCACTGCTGTATGTATCAGAAACATGGAGAATGTGTAAACCAATTGCTAATGGACTACAAACATTCATTCATTGGTGGTTGTGTAGAATAAAAGGATTATAGTGGTGTGACATAATCACTTTGTGGAGTCCATGAAAAAAGCTAAAATACAAGTGAATCAAGAAGTGAGGAAAAGACACCGATGCTGGGTAGAACACAGATTGAGAAAACCCGACAATGGTCGATAGTATAAAGTCTATTCTCATCTATTCAATTGTCCATAAATCAAAATGATCGCACTAATTCATCCCATATGCATGGTCTCTTTCCACAGGGCAGCCTGCCGAAAGCGTCACACAGAACATGAACTCCGTGGCTCCAGTGATGACCCCCAGGAGTAGGGGTTCCTAGTAGGAAACTGCACCGCCACCCGTGAATGAATGACAGAGGCCAGAATGGAATCCACAACTTTAAAAACGTGAGGCAGGTTCATTAACTTCTTGGCCACTGAGACCCCCCCCCCCCCCCCCCAGTGAGATAGTATTAGCAATGTCAAAGGTCGACATATCCTAATGTGGGAGGGGGCGTGACCCTAATTAGCATAAAGTTCCTTGTGACACCGGTTTATGCCTGGGGTTACCCATGTTTGTTTCTGATTGAATGTATTCGGAAATAATAAACTTCATGGGAAACCATTCTGAAAATTCCATAAGTGGTCTGTCTGCTAAGACTGCAAATCTTTGTTGCCAAACATTATTTCTCCGTGGAGTTAATTTCGATATTTGATGCCCGGTAAGCTAATTGTTCTCATAACTCACATATAGTAAATATCAGTAGACTTTTCATTGCATTTTTGGATTCCTCGTTCAATTACTCATATATGTGAAGAGTTTCAACATTGCCCGCTTCTGCCAGTATAGTCTAAGTACTCTAAGATTAGTGCAGCATAGCCAGTCAGATTGATAATGAAATTAACGCATCCATTTTGCAAAATTTTATCTATGGCGGCAACCACGCTATAGTATTTATTACAGCCAATCCTTTGTTAATTTTATAATTTGAAGTCAATTTAATTACTAAAATTAAGCAAAATAGAAGTTTAATTGATAGTAATTTTTAGCATAACAATGAGATATCGCAAAATTCAAAATGGCAGACACATGCCGTAAGTATCGTATAGTATAACAAAGCTGACTCCTTTTTATTTTATAATTAGAACTGGCAATTTAACTACCAAAATTAAACATAATATAAGTTTCATTTGTAGCAGTAACTTATCTGTGTACTTGTATAATTCTTCAGCATTTGACATGACTGAAAATAATTTTGAAAGCCAGTTGTAAACCTGTAAAGTGTAAGGAGTACCTTTTTTCTTAGCAGAGCACCAGTCAGTACATAATTATTTAGATTTAAATAAAATACTGTGAAATAAATTATTGTTTTTTAAAATGTTAGTATTTAATTATTAATTGCTCACTTTTAGATACAGATCAGTATTCAGTAGTAGCATGTCCTTTGCAGAACCTCGCTCCCATAACAACCTTCCGGAAAGCTTCTCGATCACAAGCAAGATGTCCCGCGTCTGATACACCCATCTGGAGATCATCCGCCACATCCTGCACCCATCTTCTCTTTGGCCTTCCTCTTCCTCTCTTCCCAGGCATATACCCTTCCATTATTGTTCTCTCCAAACCTTCGTGACGTTTCAAGTGACCAAAATACTTCAATTTTCTTTGTTTTATCGACTTTAATAGCCATCCCTCCTCAATATTCAACTCTTGAAGTATGGATGCATTTGTTCTTTTCTTTACCCAAGATATTCTTAGAACTTGTCTATAACATTTATATTCAAAGGCGTTTATGCGCTGTTCAGCTTGTTTAGTAAGTGTCCATATCTCACAGGCGTATGTTGCAATGGGAAAGATGCCTGCTCTTAAAAATCTAATTTTTGTAGTTCTGTCTGTCCTCCATAATTTATTCATCTGTTTTAGTCTTTGAAGAGCAATGGATAGTCGCCGTTTAATTTCTTTCATTGTGTCACCGTTATTGGTAATCAATGACCCAAGATATTCAAAATTTTCCACCACCTCCAATTTTCCCCCATTAATGTATATTTCTTTCTCCATAGTAGTTTTATCTGTATGCATTATCTTTGTTTTTGCTATGTTAAGATATAAGTTGTGATTTTCACTATTCAATTGGGTTGAGGCTATAAGGTTTTCTATGCCATTCTGTGTTGTGGATAGTAATACTGTATCATCAGCATATCGAATCTCTGGTATGTCATGACCGCCGATATTTAGGGCATCATATAGCTCCCTGTTTATATCATCTCTTACATTTCTCATTATATTTTCGGCGTACAGGTTAAACAAATAGGGTGACAGCATGCAGCCCTGACGGACTCCTTGCTTGATGTCAAACCAATCTGATGCCTCGCCATCTATTCTAACTGCTGCTTGTTGGTCTAGATAGAGCATTTTTATGAGTTGTACTACATGTGATGGAAAGCCCATAGTCCTCATGATTTCCCAAAGTTTCTGATGCTGTACACAGTCAAATGCCTTTGAATAATCCACAAAACATGAGTATAGGTTTACATTAAATTCTCTGCACTTCTCTATTATTAAACGCATGTTGAATATGTGATCTCTTGTTCCTCTTCCTTGTCTAAATCCAGCTTGAACTACGTTAATCTCTTCTTCCATTTTCTTACGAAGTCTTGCCATTATGACTTTTAGTAGGATTTTACTTGCATGACTGATCAGGGCAACAGTTCTATAGTTGGTGCATAATTTCAGGTTGCCCTTTTTTGGTATTGGAATGAAGATAGTTCTCTTCCAATCTTTTGGCCATATACAATATTTCCAAATCTTTGTACATAATGCATGATATATGTGTATGCTTTCTTCTCCTCCCGCTTTAATTAGTTCAGCTGGTATCTCATCACATCCAGGAGATTTACCATTCTTCAGGTGCTTTACAGCCCAAGCAATTTCATCTAATGAGGGTTCAGGTTCTGTCTCTGCTGTCGTTGGCTCATGTATCTCATTCATATCCTCACTGTCACTCATATCATACATTCCACTGCAGTACTCCTGCCATCTTTCTAGAATTTGTCTAGATTCTGTTAAGGTATTCCCCATCTTGTCACAGATAACATTCAATTGAGGTTGAACATTTCTTGTCAATAACTTCATTTCTTTGAACATTTCATAATCTCTTCCAGCCTTATGATATTGCTCTATTCTGGTACAGCAATCTTGTATATATTGATTTTTGTCCTTTCTTGTGTTCTTTCTTATATCTTGAGTTAAAGATTTATACTTCATCCTGTGGTTAATTGATTCATCTCCTTTCTGTTTCAGCTCCCTTCATTGTTTTATTAATTCTAACGTGTCTAAAGTAATCCATGGCTTAAGTTGCTTTTTCTTGGTCGGAATTAGATCTTTGGCTGCATTTATCAAGATATCTCTAGCTTGTACTGCCAGTTCATCAGGTGTCATTTCTTCTTGTACAGACATCAAGACCCCAAAGCGATTCCTAACTTCTATGTTGTATGCGTCTGGTATGTTTGTGAGATCAAAACGAAGTGGCCTTGGTCCTCGGGTAAGCTTTTTGAGTTTTAATTACAGATCTGCTTCTAATAACTGATGATCTGTATCACAGTCTGCACTTCGTAGGGTTTTTGCAGATGTTATGCTTGATCTCCATCTTCTATGTATTAAAATATAATCTATCTGATTTTTGGTAAAACTGTCTGGAGACTTCCATGTGAAGAGTCTTCTTGGATGTTGTTTAAAAAGTGTGTTGACTATCATTAACTCATTTTCTGTGCAAAATTCAATTAATTTGTCACCTGCATCATTTCTATTTCCTAATCCAAATTTTCCTAAAACGTGTCTCTCATTTTCAGCTCTTCCTGCACCTACTTTTGCATTAAAATCTCCCATTATTATTGCTATATCATTATGACCAATCTTATTTAATGTGTCTTGTAGAGTGTTGTAAATATCTTCAATTTCGTCCTCCTCTGCAGTTGAAGTAGGTGCATATATCTGTATGAGAGTTGTGTTTTTTGGACGGCCTTTAAGTCTAATAGTGAGGATTCTATCACTAACTGGATTATATCCCATTAAAGTTTTTGCAGTTGTCTTGTCTAATCAAAATGCCACTCCACTCTGGCCTCCGACATCTCTACCAGAATAAATGAAAATACTTCCATTTTAAGTCGTAAAATGTCCCTTGCCGCTCCAGCGATGTTCACTAATTCCTAAAATTTGAATGTTTAACCTTTCAATCTCATCACACACTACTTTAAGCTTACCTCATACAAACTTCTCACATTCCACGTTGCCATTCTCACTCTGTTTCTTAGTCTGACACAGGGGATTTCCTTGGTAACACAGTCAGGATTAACTCCGTCATCACGATTACTAGTACTGGTCCATGCATCACACTCTTCCCCAGTGTTATCTGATCTGCCTGGACTGGGGGTCTCGCCACCAGATCTCTTTCTTATTATGTTTTCTTTCATGGTTGTTATGGTTTCTTGGCAAGTTTTGCAGAAGGTAGTTTGCCATTGCAGTGGCGTCACTGGGGTTGGTGTCACCCAGTGCGGCAAACTCTTGGTGTCACCCCTCTAGACTTTCACCATGGTCTTCTTCCGAGTGTTCCTGTACCATATCTCATATATAATCGCATATAGTAATGTTTGTAAAATAAGTCAAAAAGTTAATAAGGACATAAGAAAGAAAACAAATTGAACAATATAACTTCAATACTTCAGGTAAAACATAAATAAAGAACTTCGACAAACTCGGACAAAGTTAAATTTTTGTTATTTTGCTATGTCTGCTTTGTCAAATTTGCAATTTTTTTATTTTGGTGTCACCCCTTGATGGTGTCACCCGGTGCGGCCCGCACCCCCCCCCCCCCCCCGCGTGACGCCCCTGTGCCATTGCTTTCCTTCTTGGCAGTGACTGTACTAGTCGGTGGCCATAGCCATTGTCTCTACTGATGAGATCATCTGCCTATCGCCGCAGAGTGCAAGACCATAACCAACAACAATCTGTCAGCTGCTATCACATTCCATCCACCACCTGCTTCCATGGCTTCATGGACTTCACGTAACCCTGATCGGGGGGGGGGGGGGGGTCTAAACGGGTACTCCACCTTGCCCAAGGGTGTCCCGTAGACTAACGGAGGAAAGGAGGCGTCTTACATCTCCTTTGATAGGGGATACCCCTGCCCCGCTAACCGGATATACAGATCAGTATGACGATATTCAACGTTATCAGACGATAAATGAATGATGTAAATAGTAATACAATATTCAACATTACCAACCTGAGAGTGTGTTGTAGTCCGCCATTTAACATGATTTTATGCCGTTAGGCGTCGTGGGGGAGGGATCATTGAAGTTCCGGCTCCTGTGACTAGCGCCTTTCTTCCAATTTCCTCTATGAATCTTGAGCAGAATTTCAGTATCAAGTAAATTGCCTACCGGTTTGCTAGACCAGTCGTAGGTTCCTGACCTACTTAACTCTTGTATATTTGCTACTACCACCATGTCACATCCACTGGAACCAACGAAGTGACTATTCTTAAATGAATTGTCCCGGCTGGTCACGTGATTATGTCACGTGACATCACCGGGACTTGTGTGTGGCTATTATTAATTTGCGTTGATTTAAACAAAACGTGGCATTGTGGTTAGTGTCTCCGCCTGTCACGAGGGAGTTCGAGGTTCGGTTCCCCGCCGGGAAGGCAATATTTTTTCCCCCCCCATTTTCAGCAATTAATTAGATGAAAGCGACTTTTTAATAAAATAAATTATTAAACATTATATTAAATCTATCCATCCATCATGTGCCATGCTGATAAACGTGGGCGGTTATGTTCTGCCATCTCACTCGATCACCAGAGTCGTGGATCAGCTCTGTGTTCCTGTCTCGACCATGCCACGTGTCCAAGCCATCCAGGTATTTACTTCTCAGTCTTCCACTTGTTCTCTTCCCTTCGATCTTGCCAGCTGTCTCCAGGTCATTTCTTCTCGTAACATACCCAAATATTTTAGACTGTCTACGTCTAATGTCTCTAATCAGGTTACGATCTTCATTTGTTTCTTGAAGGACTTGTTCATTGGTTTTTCTGTCTGTCCATGGTATTCTTTGCATTTTCCTCAGAAACCACATTTCTACAGCCATCAGATGTTTTTCAGCTTGCCTGCTTATTGTCCACGCTTCACATCCATACAAAAGCACAGGTTCTATGTAGCACTGCAACACGCTTTTTCTCTTTTCAGTTGTTATCTTTTTATTGGTCAGTATGTTTTTCATAAAAGGCTACCTTCGCAATGGCAATTCTTGTTCTAATCTCTTCAAGGCATCTCTCATCAGATGTTATGACTGTTCGGAGATAATTGTACCGATCCACTTGTTGAAGAGTATTCCCATTTACTTTTATATTATATTATATTAATAATATAATATATAAAAAATAATATTTATTATATTAAATATAAAACTATTAAATTACTATATTAAATATAAAAATATTAAACTGATGCACTGCTTACACTTAGACAAATATGTGAAAAAACTATCGAATATAGTGATCAGCAGAATATTGTGTTTGTAGATCAGGAAAAGGCTTTCGACAGATTAGACAGATGCAAAGTATGGACCATTCTTGAAGACTTTGGGATATAAGGGCAGTTGCTAGAAAACATCATAGAATCATAGGCATGTAGCACTCGAACCGAATTACAGTAAGAACACAAGAAGGTATATATCAGATATGTTCACAGTCAATACAGGAGTGAGATAGGGATGTGCTCTCTCCTCTGCTATTTAATGTCTACATGGACAGAATATCCAAAGATGCAAGTCTTGACAAAATAGATTCAGAAAATTTAGAACTCTTTACTCCAAATGAAACAACTTTTTTTTTCATATCCTTTACAAGACATCGCTGTCAACACCAGCATCTTTCAGCTGTATGTTGATTTCTTGGCAAGATTACGCTCAGTAGTTTGCCATTGCTTTCTGAGCGGCCGGCTTACATACCCCGTAAGTTACTGATGCAATTCGAACCACTGCTGATTCTCACCGTCATCACGTTACCTACGAGAGTATACGAGATTACGGAGAAAAGTCGCTAACCACGAAGCCGGCATGAAACAACTGTCCCACGGGAAACAAATGAACTTCTATTTCATGCTACCAATCTCAAACCTGGACTTTATTCAAATCACACTTTCGCAAAATCAACACCTGCGAGATGAGATGCCTGAGGAGAGCTTCCAACCTAACAGTCCGATACTGAGTAAGAAATGCTGTTATCAGACAGACTGTGGGATCAACACCTTGTGCCACATTTGTTGAAAGACAGAAGATCATGTGGTTTGGCCATGTCGTTAGAATGCAACACCAACAACTAACATCACTGGCCTTACATCAAAGATCATCTGCGACGAGACCACAAGGACGTCCAAGAAGAAAATGAATTAACGACATCAAAGACATTGTACAACCACACAGAATGGCACTATCCAGCGCCGCCCACCGGGCGCTGGAATGCAAATTAATCCTCCCCACGACGCTTGACGGCAGAAGTGGAAGATGATGATGATGATGATGACGATGATGATGATGATTAAACATAATTAGCTAACATACAGAACTGAGAACATCAAAGCTTGTGAATAAGGTGTGCTCTGTGGATCTATGGAAGCTGCCGGGGGGGGGGGGGGGGCGCAGCCTGCGAGTGGACATCGATGGATCCAATAGACGTGTTTGTTTAACGTGAATTTTATTTGCCAAATGAAATATTGCCCCAAATTAACCACCTTCTTCCTGGCTCAAACTAAAATTGACGACTGAGCGGACGCTGTAACTGTCAAACTGTCATATACAGCCAATATAGTACCTTGCGGGGTATGGCGGGGGTGGGGGTGGTGGGGGGGGGGGGTCTTTGAGCCTGAAGAATTAAGGTTGCCTGGCTAGTGCAGTCGCCGCGAACTGTGCAGGTTAGGATTTTCTTTTTGCCCCCGACAGAAAAAAAGATCCCACACCTTACCGAGGATTCGAGCCCGGTTCTCCCGAAGGAGAATCCGGCATTCTAGCCACTCGGCCAGCCGTTCCTCTTGAACATGTTTGTTAATTCCCGCAATTCGATTGCGAAAAAATCTTAGCTTTATTCACCATTTAATTATGAATAAAACCTAGCTTTATTCACTATTCGATTATGAATAAAGTCTCCCTAATACAAAACCTTAACGATACTCTCACATTGTCAATAGCATTAACGAAAAAATAATCACATTCGAGAAATAAATTCATATGCATAATATGCATTCATTGGTACCTAACATAGCAAAACCAAAGATAATGCATACAGATACAACTACTATGGAGAAATAAATTTATGTTAATTAATGAGGAAAGTTTGGAAATGGTGGACAATTTCGAATATCTTGGATCATTGATTACCAACAATGGTGACACAATGACAGAATTAAAAGATGACTATCAGGTGCCCTTCAAAGAATAAAACAATTGAATAAATTATGGAAGGGGGGGGGGGCAGAAAGAGCTACAAAAATTAGAATTTTAAGAGCACGCGTCATTCCTATTGAAACATACGCATGTGAGACCTGGACACTTACTAAACAAGCTAAACAGCGCATAAATGCCTTTGATTATAAATATTCTAAGAATATCTTGGATAAAGAAAAGAACAAATGCATCCATATTCCAAGAGCTGAATATTAAAGAGGGTTGGCTATTAAAGACGACAAAACAAAGAAAATTGATATATTTTGGTCACTTGAAACGTCATGAAAGTGTGGAGAGAACAATCATCATTGGCACCTTGCCGTCTTGACAGACGATAGTTTGTGCTTTACAAAGGCATAATAACTTATAACTATGGCGGTAGCGAGTGTGACTGATAAGGCCAATTTGCGCTGTAAATGTCCGTTCACAGTGGGTGCATGTGAACACGTGGTCATTTCCACCATCATGCACCATCTTACGTCTCAAACGCTTGGTGTGTGACTTTTCTGCTATAATTTTCTCCTTTGACTTTATTCCATTTCTGATATTTGCCCTCCATGCAACACGTTCAGCGGCGACTTGCTCCCAATGTGCATTATCAATGCCTGTATCAATCATGTCCCGCTTACACACATCTTTGTATCGTAGTAGAGGCCGACCCTGAGATCTCTTACCCATCTGTAATTCACCAAAAAAGATATCCTTTGGTATTCTACCATCATCCATCCTCCTAAGATGTCCTATCCATCTAAGTCTACGAAGACTGAGCATGGAATAAACTGTCACACAACCTGATCTTTCCAATACTTCAGTATTTGTGATTTTGTCTTGCCACTTAATACCAAGAATTCTTCGCAGACACCGCATATGAAAGCTGTTTAAGTTGTTCTCTTGGTGTGAGTAAGTTGTCCAGGTTTCACTGCCATAGAGAAGAGTACTAAGGACACAGGCTTGATAGACAAGGACTTTTGTTTTGGCAGTAAGCTTCCTGTTCTCCCAGACTCTTTTTCTTAACCTGTTCATTGTTGTTGCTGCCTTACCAATCCGGATGTTGATTTCCTGATCTAGGGATAATTTGCTATTTACCACTGATCCTAGATATGTAAAATGGTCTACTATCTCTAGTTCGGCGTCGTCAATAAAGATTGATGGTACCCCATGTGCACCTTGTGACATAATCTGTGTCTTCTTTTTGCTAATTGTTAAACCAAATTCAGAACAAGCATTGGAGAATGCAGATAGTAGACATTGCAATTCTTCCTCAGAGTGGGTCGTAACTGCAGCATCATCTGCAAAAAGCAACTCTCTGATCAGTACCCTCCTAATTTTGGTCTTAGCCTTCAATCTCTGAGCATTGTAGAGGCCGCCATCTGAGCGTGAGTGAATGTATATACCAGAGAGAGAACAATAATGGAGGGGTAAATGCTGGGTAGAGATGCAGAGGAAGGCCAAAGAGAAGATGGGTGCAGGATGGGTGAATGATCTCCAGATGGGTGTTTCGGACGCGGGACATCTTGCTTGTGATCGAGAAGTTTTCCGGAAGGTTGTTATGGGAACGAGGTTCTGCAAAGGACATGCTACTGAATGAATGAATGAATGAATGGTACTTCCATAATTATAACACACAGATTGGAACCTACCTTTGTGGTCGTAGTTTGTGAATTGACTTCTCATGCTGTTTCAATTTGCTCTAAACATTAATATGTATGTATTTTACTTGAACATGCGCACACACTATCACATTCACAAATAATGACACATACATATTTGCATTTGCTGTTTAAATGTAACCTTACATCATATTTTTCGCGTGACAAAGCTTCGTCTCCTTCGTGTTCATTCAGATGTCAAACTTTAATTTATTTAAAGAAAACAGCAGTCGTCTTAAGTGTTTTAACGTCTCAGACTTCTCAGAGTGTATCCTTGGAACATGTATTTGCCAAAGTAATTTTCTCCGTTCTGCATATGTTGTATGCTCTTGCAGCAAATGTTTACTTAGCCGTCATGTTCCTGTGACTAAATGCCGCGAGTGCACCAGAATGCCATCCTACATGAAAGCATTCCATCAGAGAAGAAGAAGAAAACTAGAGCAAATAAAGTTAGAATCACGTTTCTCGACGTCTTTTCAGCTATGAGTAATATTGCTAACAATGGCTTGACAAGCAAATAAAACCACCCAGGCATGACGCAAGCAATCTGGTTTATAAAAAGGGTTGTAAAACTGGCAGTCTACCCACCAGAGCCAAATTGCTCCTTTGACACGACACAACATGCAAATCAGTGCTAGGAAAATCGCTCAACAGGGAAGGCTGACTGCCTTCTGAAACAGGCCAGAGTCGCAAGGTGCGAACTTACTGCTTGATAAGACTCCTCGGGGTAAACAGTGTCAGACTAAATGGGACCTCTCAACCCCACAAGGTGTGAAAGTCGGGCTGAATAGAGACTGCCCACGGTCATATGTGTGAGGGCCAGTTGTTCAGAAAGAATTAATGATGGACACGCTGGGAGAAAATTTAGTCTGCACCATAGAAATGTGTACCTCGAACCAGACAGTGAATGCTCGACGAGAAGTAAGACTTTTGCAAGAACCAAGTGATGACTGTGAATCTACAACCATGGTGAGACTGCAAGAACAGCAAATTAAAAGAGGTGTGGCCAAACAAGAACACTACGCAGGAAGCCAAAGAAGATTGATAAACCAACACAGAAACTGGTGCCGTTAGCCACTATACGCTGCGGGATTTGCTGAGAAGGGGATCCCAGCACTTATGGACTGAATGGTTCGATGTGCAATTAGGATGATCTGTCGGTTAACTAACTAACTAACTAACGAACCAACTAACTAACTAACTAACTAACTAACTAACTTTAGGTTGCATTTCCTCGCACCAGGTTAAGGCTTGTACCCTTTCAATTGCTCTCTTCCGCCCGAAGCCTTTGGCACAATGTGGAGTGTCGGGTTTGGTGAGCGCCACCCAACATTCGGCTGTAACAGATTGCAGGTAGAACCGTTTACTCTCATGAGGTTACTCAGTCATATCTGGCATAGCATGTGTGTTTTAATTGATAATAAATTTTCTTTTTAGTATTTGTGTGTTATTCCTAGACAAAAGATGTTATTTCAGAATTGTCGGCCACGTATGGTGTGTTTCAACATATTTATTATTAATTTTCTTAGTATTTCTTATTGCAGAAATCACACAACTTACGTGAATTAACTAGATAAATCCATCAAACTGAAATATACACATGTTCGCACAGTCATGTCGATTGTCTATCACAGTAATTTTAAACTGACTAACATTGCCTTCAGCGTGCACAATGACGGCTTACGAAGGTTGATTATTATAGCTTCAGCAAACTTTAACAATCGACTACTTTGTGTGTTGAACAACACCCGGAAGGCACTGTCTCTTTCAACCACGTGACCGCTCTCTAGCACATGTCTCGCGACCGATGAAGCAGGACTGTTCCGGTGTGTCGGCCTGCCTAGGCTACCATCTTCTGTATGAAGTATCTTGTCAACCCAATTCGGAATGTGTTCCGAAACCATGCAATGTAATTGTCGTTCAGTTCTACCTATGAAGATGGCCTCGCATCTGCATGCAAATTGGTAAATACAATTTGATTTGGCGTACAAAGCTACAGGTTCTTTTACTGCTGGGATGGTCCCGGTTATGTCCAGTTCTCATAAGGACTCGATGTAGGCAAAAGCAGAGAGTTCAAGTGCAAGTCTCAAGTTGTTCCCCCGATTAGCGGCCAGAATTCCTTTATATTTGTTTTTTGGCGTTTTTCATCATCACATGTGGGTTGGTGCAACAACAAGACGTCTGGATCGTCCTGTCCACTCAGTTCAGGCGCCCTGTCGGAAGAGCTAACCCACCATTCTATCTTTCACCCAGCCAAAAATGGAAACTTTCAAGGCACAACTACTTATACTGTTGTAGGTCTTAATGACTCTTATCTCCTGGGCTTTTTCATTCCCACGGTTGCGGTTATTTTAATTCGCACATTAGGGTGGTTTTAATTTCCCGCACTCACTTTTGCGTGGCCGACCGACCATCTGTGCTGACACTTCACAGTTGACTGGTTTTCTTAGGATTAGGAGTCCTTTCATCTCCAGCGGGTGAATGACTTCCATTTCACTCCTGCCATGCCCAACCTTCTACAGGTAATTAATTATATTCAAGTACTGAGCAGGTTCACACCTCTTTTACAGTGTTGACAGACTTATCTCTCCGTATCCGTCTCACATCTGGGTGGTTTTACAACTCTGTGATAACACAGCCTGCTTGCGTCATGCCTCGGCGGTTTTATTTGCTTGCCAAGCCATTGCGAGCAATCTTACGTCACTGCTCCTTGGTCTTGTACAATATTTGTAATACCTCGCCCTAGTATTTTTATTATAGAGAATGCCAGTCATTATTCTATAATTTTTCTATGTGGTCCATCAATATTGAAGTCCAGGAAAGTCTTTTGGGATGGTAAAGCAGCATTCTGTGACAGTGTCAACAAAAAGAAACAGTTGCAAATTCAGTTTACTCTGACAAAATGGTCCAGGGTTGATAGGTCTCCGTTGACTGCCTACTAAAAATTACGCGACTTGAACTTCAGTAAAGCTGTACAAATACAGTGAATAAATCAACACAAGTGACAAGACTAAACTTTACAAAAATACAATCACAATTTTCATATTCTTGATTCTGTAGCCATATTAATTCCCTCAATCAGGAAATCAACATCAGGATTGGCAAGGCAGCGACAACAATGAACATGTTAGCAAAAAGAGTCTGGGAGAACAGGAAGCTTACTGCCAAAACAAAAGTCCTCGTCTACCAAGCCTGTATCCTTAGTACTCTTCTTTATGGCAGTGAAACCTGGACAACGTACTCACGTCAAGAGAAAAATGTAAACAGCTTTCATATGCGGTGTCTGCGAAGAATACTTGGTATTAAGTGGCTAGACAAAATCACAAATACTGAAGTATTGGAAAGATCAGGTTGTGTGACGGTGTATTCCATGCTCAGCCTTCGTAGACTTAGATGGATAGGACATGTTAGGAGGATGGATGATGGTAGAATACCAAAGGACATCTTTTTAGGTGAATTACTTTCAGGTAGGAGATCTCAGGGTCGGCCTCTACTACGATACAAAGATGTGTGTAAGAGGGACATGATTGATACAGGCATTGATAATGCACAATGGGATCACGTCGCCGCTGAACGTGTTGCATGGAGGGCAACTATCAGAAATGGAATAAAGACAAAGGACAAAATGATTGCAGATAAAGCACACACAGAGCGTGAGAGACGTAGAATGATGGAAATGACCATGTTTTCACATGCACCTACTGTGGGAAAACATTTGCAGCAAGAATTGGCCTTACCAGCCACACTCGCCACCGCCATGGATCGTAGTTATTGCCATGTCAGTTATTAAGCCTTTTTAAAGCACAATGTACCAAACTATCGTCTGTTAAGACGGAAAGGTGCCAATGTAATTAATTCCCTCATATTTTTTGAACATCTTTGAAGGCAATTTAATGAGAAATGTCAAACATTATGAGACTAGATACTATTTTGATCCATTCATAAAAAAAAAACTGTCATTTACTGCCAATATAGTACCTTGCGGTGTATGGCAGAGGGGTCTTTGAGCCTGAGGAATAAAGGCCGCCTGGCTAGTGCAGTCGCCGCGAACTGTGCAGGTTAGGATTTTCTTTTTGCCCCCGACAGAAAAAAATCCCACACCTTACCGGGGATCGAACCCGGGTCTCCCGAATGAGAGTCCGGCGTTCTAACCACTCGGCCAGCCGCTCCTCATTGATCCATTCATGACAGGTGGAAATCCAGTTTCAAAAATAAGATATGCTGATGGCATTACAATCTTCTATGCAAAAAGTGCTAAGTGGTTAGAAGAGTTGATTTGTCTGACAAGAGACACTGAGAATCAACATCTTATTCTGAACTTTAAAAAATGTCAACAGAGAAGACTAGATGCCCATCAAAGGTTAAAGCAGGTGGATATACTTCATTGTTTCTGGTTTCACCTCTCATGGCTCAGTCTCTGGCCACAAAATGGAACCCTGCCTGTTGAGAGCCTGGCATAAAGCATGAACTATGTAGCTCCAGCAGTGGTCTCACGGAATTATAGACAACAAACTGCACTTCTTGTCTGAATGATTCATCAAACCAAGAACATTCTTAGCATGAGGCATATCACTTGACCACTTCACCACGGAAACCTACAACAAACCAACCAATATTCATAATCAGCAATGACGGAATCTAAAATGCAACAACTGTGAATATTGTCTCTCCATTATAGTCGTAGCGAGTCGTGATTTCATTACAACTAGTTTGATACCCTCGTGGAGTCATAGGGTTCAGTTAGTGAGGTGCAGTGTCACAACTCCCAGACATACAGAATTGTCAGTTCTTCTTCTTCATACACCTTCAGATAACCTTCAACCTCAATATACAGAGGGAAGACAATAAGTAAGTCACAAATGGCTGTAGAAAAATAACTAAATATAACCATTTGAAACCAGTTTGTTTTTATACATATATTGTCCCATTACTTCTCAACATAATTTCCACCAAGGTTGATGCACTTATCCCATCGTCTTATCCGCCTTCGAAAACCGGCTGCATAGAACTAGGTGCTCTGTTTTTTAAACCACGTTTCACGTCACATTTAACTGTTGCGTCATTCGTGAAATGTCTCCCGCTAAGTTGGGTTCTCAGTGGACCAAAAAGGTGGAAATCGCTAGAGGCTAAGTCGGGGCTGTAAGGTAGATGTTCCAAAACTTCCCACCTTAGTTGGTTAATTTTCTCCTGAGTTAATCGATCTGTATGTGGTCTGACATTGTCATGAAGAAGCAACACTCCTCTAGTCAGCTGTCCTTGAAATTTCAATCGATCATGCATTATGTTGTATGCTGAACCATGTGAGCACCCTATTGCAGATGCTACAGAGTCTATCGTTTTTCGCCTGTCACCTCTAATCATCTCCTCCACCCGCTGCATGTATGCTTCTGTTGCAATTTGAACAGGACGACCAGATCGGATTTCATCAACAATTTTAGAGTGTCCTTGAGAAAATAATTCTACCCAGCTATGCATCGCTTTACGAGACAAACATTTGTCAGCATAAACAGGAAGCATTTCTTTATGAATGTCCTTTGCAGGCAGTCTTTTTGCTCACAAAAAACGCACAACAGCATGTTACTCTTTGGTTGTACACTCTGTAAGTACGTTCGCCATTTTGTTTATGTGCTGCGTATGTGCATGAGACACCTAGTACCACCTGACGAATGGGAATATAAAGCTTGATGTTGCTGTCACCTAATGACACCTGTAGAAATCACCAACTACATTTACCTGCCATCCCACAGAACTGTGTGACTTACTTATTGACTCACCCTTGTATATACAGACAGCCGCAGTCGACCTGAGGTGGATGACCTCACCATAGCTTGGCCTCAAATTCTCTTTTGTCTCTTAACTTCCCTTTCTTTTTGTCTCTAATCCTCCTTTTCACTGCTTGTCTGGTATTTTTAAATGGAGCGGTAACCTCCTCCTCCATGGATTCAACACTATTATAACCATCATACGTATTATTTTCTTCTCTCATAAGAGTTTTAGGTATTGTTTCTGCTTGTTCACCAGTATCATCATAAATTGGTGTTGTTATCGTTTGTTTTTGTACCAGTTCTTTTCCAAAATCTGAGGGTATTGCATATTTGACTCGCCTGACGAGTTGTCCATCTGAGTATACCCCTTCTGTATAATTATTATTAATATCATCTCCCTTATCTTCATTATCTCGTCTTAATTAAATGCTCCACATGTGACCGCGCAACATGTCCTGTAATTTGGTTCTTGATACTATATGATACTGGACCTAGCTTTTCTAAAATATAATATCCTGGAATCCAATGAGCATCAAATTTAGAGTTTCTTCTATGTTTCTTATAGTAAACCCTATCACCTACTTTAAATTCCTGTAGTTGTGTATTTTTGTCTGCGTACTTTTTCTGTCTTTCTCTGGCCTTAATTATATTGTTTCTTAATCTTACATGCGCTTTGTGCATTTCTTGTAAAATTACCTCCTGAAAATCCTCCCCCATATATTTACGTCTAGGTTTTAACAGATTGTCAATTGGGAGTATTGGTTCTCTTCCGTGTAGCAAATAAAATGGTGAAAAACCTGTCCCTTCATTTTGATTTGTGCGTATCGCGCCAAATGCAGGTCCTAAGTAAAGATCCCAATCTCTATCATGTTCCTCTACAATTTTTGCTATTATATTGTATAATGTCCGATGTTGTCTCTCAGTTTTCGCATTTGAGGAAGGTCTATAATAAGAAGTTTTTATGTGGGCGACTTTCAAATCTTGTAATAATTTCTCAAACTTCTTATTCACGAACTCCTTTCCATTATCTGAGAGTACCGCTTGTGGGCAACTAAACCTTGGTATGTACTCTTGTAGAAAAATATTAATGATGGCATCAGCGCTCTTATCTGGAATAAGACCATAAACTGTAGCAATCCACGATATGTAGTAGGTATACATTCCCCGATAACGTTCTAGGGTGAGGACCTGAAATATCCAAACTCATTGTCTGCATTGGAAACTGAGGGATGTCAGTATCGTGTAATGGACATTTGATCGTTTTCATATTTCTTAACCTACACTTCTCACACGCGTCAACATATTTACAAGCGCTTTTAAATAAATTCGGCCAATAATATTTATTCGTTAGGACTTTTACTAACTTGTCGCGACCAAGATGACCATTCTCATCATGATATGCCTTTAGAATCTCAATTTCCAAATGTTTCGGAATGTATTTTCTCAACTCTTCACTTTTTTCACTCACATAATATAACTGATTGTCATCCTGAAAGACTAAAAAATTCTTCTTAGAACTGTTTTCGCCCGTTTCTTTCAACTTCTGTTTTATTTCTATTACTTTCGGATCCAATTCTGGTTCTTCTTTCATATCAAACTGCATTAATTGTGGATCTTCCGCTATTGGTTCAGATTCTTGATCTGACTGTGAGCTCCTAAAATTTTCTCTATTGAATATGGCAGAATCTAGTATATTTACTTGCCAGTTTCGGTCATCTATTTCGGGTTCACCCTTATCCTAAGTGTTCTCTGATGTCTCTGGATCCGGGATTCTGGATAATAAATCTGCACAGGTGTTCTCTTTACCGTTTATGTACTCTATCTTCGCGTTGTACCCCTGTAAGTTCAGCGCTCATGTCTGTATTTTCCTGTTCTGTACTGGAGCTTCTAGTAAAGATTTTAAGGGCATGTGGTCAGTTCTAATAATGAAATTGGCGTTATGTAAATAATAATTAAGTTTCTGAAGAGCATAGTGGATAGCATATGCCTCTTTTTCTATAGTGGGCCATTTCTTTTGAGATTTACTAAGTTTGTGTGACAGAAAGTAGATTGGTCTTTCATTCCTAACTCCTGGTATTCCTGAGTTTTCTCCTTCATATGGTTGCGATAAACATGCTCCTATGGCGTTATCTGAAGCATCTGTATATAAAATCAGCTGTTTGTCTAAATCTGGATGTGCCAATAATGGAACTACTGTTAAACTATTTTTCAAAAAATCAAATGCTTTTTGACATTCCTCATTCCACTTAAATCTAGCATATTTGCAAGTCAGATTAGTGATGGGTTCTGCTATTTGTGAGAAACTTGGAATGAACCGACGATAATACCCACACATACCGATAAAAGCATGAACTTCTCTTACGTTGGTCGGAGCAGGTAATTCTCTAATAACTTTTACTTTGTCCTGATCTGGTTTAATTCCTTCTCTACCAATGATGTACCCCAGGTACTTAGTTTCTGTTTTTAAGAATTCACATTTACTGAGTTTCAGTTTAACATCATGTAGTCTTAGCCTGTCAAATACCAACTTTACATGTGTCAAATGGTCGTGTACGTCTCCTGCTGTGTAGATCAAAATGTCATCTATATATACTAATGCGAACTTTTGCATGCCTTCTAATACTTGATTTATTAATAACATATAATGAGAAGGCGCGGTCTTGACCCCAAAAGGCATTCGTAAAAATTCGTAAGAACCTGCGTGCATACAGAAAGCACTTTTCTTTTGAGCATCTGGCGACATAGGGATACACCAAAATCCTGACCTTGCGTCTAACGTAGTGAAGAAGGTAGAACCGTTTAATAGTCCTAAAATATCGTCTATCACTGGCAATGGATGGACTGGAGAACTTAGTGACAGCTGGCAAGATCGAAGGGAACAGACCAAGAGGAAAATATATGGATGGCTATGCCACATGGCATGGACGAGACAGGAACACTGAGCTGATCCACGACTCTGGTGATCGAGTGAAATGGCGAGTCATGACCGCCCATGCTTTCCGGCATGGAACATAATTGATTGATTGAGTTTCAGATTGCCCTATTTAGTTATTGGGATGAAGATTGTTCTCTTCCAATCTGTTCACCATATTTCCGGGAACGGGAGATTTTATGACTACCAATATGAATTAAATGAGATGCTCCCCACCAGGGACTGGGCGAAGCTGGGCCGGGTCGTCTTTTTTGGGAACGGGAGCAGGGGCCGAATATTTACGGGAACGGGAGCTTATATGACAACTAATATGAATTAAATGAGATGCTCCCCACGAGGAACTGGGCGAAGCCGGGCCGGGTCGTCTTTTTTGGGAACGGGAACGGGAGCAGGGGCCGAATATGAATTAAATGAGATGCTCGCCGCCAGGAGCTGGGCGAGGCCGGGCCGGGTCAGCTAGTTAATTATATTCAAGTGTTGAGCCGGTTCACACTTCTTTTACAGTGCAGACTGACTTATCTCCCCATTTCCGTCTCACGTCTGGGTGGTTTTACAACTCTGTGATAACACAGTCTGCTTGTGTCATGCCTGGGCGGTTTTATTTGCTTGCCAAGCTATTGTGATATTCTCACGTCACTGCTCCGTGGTCTTGTACAATACTTGTAATACCTTGCCCCAGCATTCTGTATTATAGAGAATGCCAGTCATTCTTCTGTAATTTCTCTATGTGGTCCATCAATTTTGAAGTCCAGGAAAGTCTTATAGGATGGTAAAACAGCATTCTGTGACAGTGTCAACAAAGTGAAACAGTTGCAAATTCAGTTTACTCTGACAAAATGTTCCTGGGTTGATAGGTCTCCGTTGACTGCCTACTAAAAATTACGCGACTTGAACTTCAGTAAAGCTGTACAAATACAGTGACTAAATCAACAAAAGTGAACAGACTAAACTTTAAAAACATACAATCACAATTATCATATTTTTGTTTCTGTAACCATATTAATTCCCTCAGATATTTTGAACATCTATGAAGGCAATTTAATGAGAAATGTCAAACATTATGAGGCTAGACACTATTTTGATCCGTTCATGGCTGGTGGAAATCCAGTTTCAAAAATTAGATATGCAGATGACACTACCATCCTCAATGCAAAAAGTGCTAAGTGGTTAGAAGAGTTGATTTGTGTGACAAGAGACACTGAGAATCAAAATCTTATTCTGCACTTCAAAAAATGTCAACAGAGATGACTATATTCCCGTTAAAGGCAGGCGCAAAGACTTCATTGTTTATGGTTTCACCTCTCATGGCTCAGTCTCTTGACCACAAAATGGACCCTACCTGTTGAGAGCATGACATAAAGCATGAACTATGTAGCTCCAGCAGTGGCATTACGGAATTATAGACAACAAACTGCACTTCTTGTCTGAATGATTCATCAAACCAAGAAAATTCTGAGCATGAAGCATATCGCATGACCACCTCACCATGGAAACCTACAACAAACCAACCAACATTCATAATCAGCAATGAAGAAATCTAAAATTTCAACAACTGTGAAGATCGTCTCTCCATTATAGTCCCAGCGAGTCATGATTTCAATACAACTAGTTTGATACCCTCGTGGAGTCAGTGAGTTCAGTTAGTGAGGTGCAGTCTCACAACTCCCAGACACACCGAGTCGCCGGTTCTTCTTTTTCATATGCCTTCAACATGAATATACAAGGGGAAGACAATAAGTAAGTCACAAATTGCTGTAGAAAAATAACTAAATATGATAACAACTTGTTTATTTTTATACATACATTGTCCCTTTATTTCTCAACATAATTTCCAGTAAGGTTGATGCATTTATCCCATCGTCTTATCCGTCCTCCCAAACCGGCTGCATAGAACCGCGTGCTCTGTTTTCTCTTAACATGCCACTTCCAGTTGTTTCCTTTGTCATACCACCTCAGATTGTTTTCTCTTTACCTACCAAGCTGCTTCCCTTGACATGCAACATCAAAGTGTTTCCCCTTGACATACCAACTCAAGTTGTACCTCAGATGTTTGTTTCAGACAAAAAGGGAAACACACGCCTGTTTATGACTGATGACATGCCAACATTATGTGTTACTACAAGCGGTTTGGATATAACAGGACTTAAAAATAGACCCAACGCAAAAGTAGGAAATCAAGGGGATAGATACACAGTAGGAAACTATGGTTTAGGAGAGAGAAATGAAAGAGGATACAGAATCGTGGAGTGGGCAAAAGAGCAGGAAATGATTATAGGAAACACCTGGTTTAAGCAACACCCTAGAAGATTATGGACATGGAGGAGTCCTGATAGCAGGATTAGAAACCAGATTGACTACATTCTCATCAGCAGAATATTTAGAAACGCGCTAACATTAGCAAAAACAGTTCCCAGTGCTGATTGTTATAGTGACCACAGATTACTCACAGGAAAATTGAGGATAAAGTTGAAGAAAGTCAAGTATATAACAGGAAACACTAAATATGATTTGTGTACATTGAGTAATGACAAGGAAATACAAAACAAATTCAACATAGAAGTACAGAACAGATTTGAAATATTGTCTGATCTAAAAATATTATTCCAGGATGTGGATGATCAATGGGAAACGTTGAAGAACTCAATCAATGTGGCTGCAGAAACAACTATTCCAAAATTAAAGAAGGTGGGTCATAAGAAATGGATGACTGAAGAAATTTTACACCTAATGGAAACAAGAAGACTCAACAAAAATAATCCTGCCAAATATGAAGAAATTCACAGACAAGTTAGAATATTATGTAGGAAGGCAAAAGAATCATGGCTTGAGGAAAAGTGCTTAGAAATTGAAAAACAACACGACAGTCAAAATACCAAATTAGTGCACAAAAGAATTCAGGAACTTACTAATAAAAGAACAAGTACATCAACAGGCTGTCTAAAAACCTGTATAATGATAACAGAGAGGAACAGTATGATATTAGATTCAATAATGAAGGACCAGTAATTTTAAAGATGGAGGTTCAAAATGTTTTTAAGCAAATGAAAGCTTGCAAGTCCCTCGGTACAGATAACATCACAACAGAAATGATTAAAGCCTTAGAAGACTTTGGACTAGAGCTGAACACATTATATGATACTGGAGATATACCTCCTGAATTATGTAACTCTGTATTTATTGCAATCCCAAAGAAATCAGGAACCTTGGAATGTGATCAACATAGAACAATTAGTATAATGAGTCACATCACAAAGATTTTGCTAAGAGTTATCATGCAAAGATTGAGGAAAAAGATACAACCTGAAATAGGGGAAGAACAATGTGGGTTTGTAAAAGGAAAGGGTACAGTAAATGCTGTGTATATGCTGTGAACAGTTATTGAACGTGCTATAGAAGTAAACAAGGGTGTACATCTTTGCTTTATTAACTATACAAAGGCTTTTGATAGAGTTAGACATGCCAACATAGTGGATATGCTTGCAGATCTACAAATTGAAGGGAAAGACATTAGACTTATAAAAACCATATATTGGAAACAACAAGCTGCAATAAGGATTGATAATGAAGTGGGACAGTATCAGCCAATTAAGAGAAGTGTTAGGCAGGGATGTGTGATGTCTCCAGATCTATTTTCCCTATACAGTGAAAATATTTTCAGAAATGTAGAGGATATAAATGGAATCATCATTGGAGGACGAAACATCAATAACATTAGATATGCAGATGATACAGTATTAATTGCAGACAATGCGCAGGATGCGGTTGTTGTACACAGTGAGCAACTGGGGTTAGAATTAAATTGTAAAAAGACTCAGGTTATGGTCGTCACTAGGAAGTAAATGGAAATATTCTTCAACAAGTGAATCGGTACAATTATCTTGGAACAGTCATAACATCTGATGGGAGATGCCTTGAAGAGATTAGAACAAGAATCGCCATGGCGAAAGTAGCCTTTAGCAAGATGAAAAACCGGCCGGCTTTTGCTGGATTGACTGTTTTGCCTTTTCGGCTAATGGGTGCGTTTTTCAGGAGACTCCTGGGAGTCACCGCTGGAGCTACGGAGTTTGTGCTTTGTGCGGCGCTTTCGGTGGGTCGTCCTGCGGAAAGAGACCAAGCCATATGGGATAAAACCCAGGTCAATGAAGTCTTTCTGGTGACTGCCGTTTCCATCGACGATGAACTGTATTTTTCATGGAGGACTTTTGTGTTGGTATTCTGGTGGCGGCATTATGCACAGTGTACCTGTGCGGGCTGTTGGCTTGCCGATACTCCTATCTACTCCATTGTTCACATTGGGCAGTGAGGAGCATTTTATGTGATATTCACTGGCACAGGAACGGAGCAATATGGGGACGACCCGTTGCCGTGAAGTTGGAACCACGACTAACTAACTAACTAACTAAGATGAAAAACATTCTGACCAATAAAAAGATGTTAATTGAACCGAGAAAAAGAGTGTTGAGGGGATACATAGAGCCTGTTTTTTTGTATGGATGTGAAACTTGGACAATGAGCAGTCAAGCTGAAAAACATCTGATGGCTGTAGAAATGTGGTTTCTGAGGAAAATGCAAATAATACCATGGACAGATAGAACAACCAATGAACAAGTACTACAAGAGACAAATGAAAATCGTAGATTGATTAGAGAAATTAGACGTAGACAGTCAAAATTTTTTGGACATGTTATGAGAAGAAATGGATTGGAGAACTTAGTGACAACTGGCAAGATCGAAGGGAACAGACCAAGAGGAAGACCCAGAGGAAAATACCTGGATGGCTTAGCCACATGGCATGGACGAAACACGAACACTGAGCTGATCCACGACACTGGTGATCGAGTGAAATATCGAATCATGACCACCCACGCTTTCCGGCATGGCACATGATTGAACAAGTGAAGAATGGCAGAGATGGCTTTCTTCTTCTTCTTCTTCCTCTTCTTATTTTTGTTCGCTCGCTTAAACTCGAGCGTAGTCCTTACACACTGTTTAAAGTTGTAAAGGACTGAGTTTTGCGTGTGGGCGGACATGTTAGTGCAGTTGATAAGGTACTGCGATGATAATGTCATGAGCTTTGTTGGATGCAGGTATGACGGCCGTGTTCATCACCTGTCAACAGAGAAAAGATTGACTCTTCTTTTTAGACACTGTATTATTGACAAATGAACATCGTAGACTGATTAGAGAAATTAGACGTAGACAGTCAAAATTTTTTGGACATGTTATGAGAAGAAATGGGTTGGTGAACTTAGTGACAACTGGCAAGATCGAGGGGAACAGACCAAGAGGAATACCGAGAGGAAAATACCTGGATGGCTTGGCCACATGGCATGGACGAGACAGGAACACTGAGCTGATCCACGACACTGGTGATCGAGTGAAATGGCGAGTCATGACCGCCCACGCTTTCCGGCATGGCACATGATTGATTGATTATTGATTTAAACCATAGACAGACCAGCTGAAGGCAAGGAGAAACCATCACTATGCATCCCTTAAATGTTTGACAACCAACATAGCTTTAGATAATGAGTTCTTCATAGTAGCAGACTGGTCCACTAGGGAATGCCATGTGTATCAGCTGAATCCAGGCTCTAGTCATGGCACTGAATTAAACACAAATGCCCGCTAGCTCCAGTAGAGTCATGAAGTGTTCATGCCATGAGCACA
This sequence comes from Cepaea nemoralis, assembly GCA_014155875.1. Classification (NCBI taxonomy): domain Eukaryota; kingdom Metazoa; phylum Mollusca; class Gastropoda; order Stylommatophora; family Helicidae; genus Cepaea; species Cepaea nemoralis. The sequence goes on from JACEFZ010028075.1 coordinate 49,179, forward strand.
GCTGGCAACTTAAAGAATGTGAAGCCAGAAATATAAAGACTGGAAATGAACATTTTAGCGTGGTTGATCAATAGTAGCTGTATGGACTATGCTTCAGTTCAAAGTGAGCGAATGCAAAAAATAAACCAAAAACCATAAACAGTAAGAAGAAAGAAATATAAATAATGAGAAAATGAATATAGACTACAAGCTACAGATGTAAAAAATAACTACACAATAAACATCATAACTATAAGTTTCTCATACATTGTTCATGTAGTTTGTGACCTGGGAACACATCAAAACTTTAAATGCTATACCTGTTTTATATATGCTATTTACTGCCAATGTAATCAATATATACACACAATATAACACATTTCACAGGTTTCTAGTCCACATATATTAAGTTAGGATATTACAAATCTCCATTGTGAATAAAAGAAGCATTAATATTATCATCATTTGTAACATTTTCTTTCTTTATGTGTTTTCTTGTGGGGCTTCAAATAACTAGTTTAAGGTGAATAATATAATGTCAAACATAACAATGAGATGCAAGCTTTGAAAGATGCATAAATGAAATAAATACCAGTACATCAGCCTTAAGAATTAAAACTCAATCTTCTGGAGGATTTACAATAAACAATCTCAGTATTCTTCATTATCCTTCGTGTAATTATTAACAAATCACCATACACGTGTACACTATTCTATACAACCATTGTATTCAGAATGACACATGCATTCATCCTCAAAATTACATAAATTAGCCAAACAACATGAGTATCATTTTATAAGCAATTATGGCTGTTCTTTTTTGTCAAGACATACCATCAGATTCTGCGGGGGAAAAAAGTTCTCAGAAAAAATGGATTGACTATTATGATTCGGGGCATCAGAAAATTAAAACATTATTTTCTCAACACATTTAAATATCACTTTTACTCTTATCATTCAGTCAGTTCAGAGGCCAAGATAACAGCTGTCAGTTCCCAAAGTATATAACAGCTTGAAACATGTTGTGAGCTTACAAGTAGAGTTGTATCAAAATCCGTGCAAGTCGCAAAAAGAAAGGCCACTACAAGTAAGTCACTAAAGGACCCTTTAAGATGTCAGGAGGTATAATGGGTTTATGGTGCCAGCCCCACAATGTATAGACCAATCAGCACTCAATGGGTGATGTGGTCAATATCAAGTGGGCTGCCTTGACTTCCCCCGACATTTCCTGCTGCCTGTTTTAGGATGGTTGATTTTGGAGCCAAGGTCAATTTTTTTAAATGCACTTATGTGTATCAAATAGTTGATCTCCATGCCAGCAAGCAAGCATGCTAGTCACGTCACTGCCATGGCTACCACCAGCCACTACAAACACCTTATTTTATTGTAAGAGAACAGCTGTAATAGAAAACTGATCAAATACAAGTTTGCCAAGAGACATCTCTTACAACAGCCTTGCCAACCACACCCCAAAAGAACAGTGTTTTCAAAACCCTATTAGATGAAACTTTAATATTCAAAGAATATTATCCTGCTAAAAATGAACAACACTACGTATTGTGTTGTCTATCATTACCACTCAAAGAAGAAAGTCCTTTACTATTATCTCCGCCCCAGTAAGTGAACCAAAGACATTTTTAGTCAGCCATAGCTCACAGAGCCACTCAGCTTTAGCATAATCAACAGCGAACAAAAGAAGAAGAAACATAATCAACCAATTTTAATTGTTTACTTTCCAAATGTAAATCTCATCATCATCTCATCTCATCATGTTCCTCTTGTACCTTGCGGTGTCGAGGTGAAGTATAAACTTCGTGAGAGTGCCCGATTATGGGCTTCATATATCGATATTCCCATGGACTCTGCTATTCCCTCCGTCCAACGTTTACGTGGTCGGCCTCTTCCTCTGTTTCCATCTGGTCTGTACATCATTGCTTGTTGTGGTATGCTGTTGACTGGTAGCCTACTTGCATGGCCAAACCATTTGATTTGCTGCTTTATAATAAAATCTAGTGCTGATTTAACCCCCACTTTAGTCCTGATTTCTTCATTTCTGATCTTATCTCTTCTTGATACGTTGAGTATTCTTCTCAGGAACCTCATTTCTGTTGTTGTGATTTTTCTTTTCTCTTTTTCTGTCATTGTCCAGGTTTTGCATTGGTAGCATAGAGTTGGTAGGAAGATTGTGTTGTAAAGTGCTTTCTTAGTAGTTACTGATACATGTTTGTTCTTTAGTATTTATGCCATTTGTCCAAATGTAAATATTTGCATATTATTCATAATGGTGTATTACATACATGTCTGTTACAAAGAATGACAATTTCTAGTTTATTACACAAGAGCACACAACTCAGAATATTCCATCACCAGTTAGACAAAGTCAGCAAAACAAGTTAACCCAGTGAATTGTGGAATATGATAAACCAAACCATTATTTTACATCACATAAGAACACAAACATAAAGCAAACAAATGTTACACTAATTTATGAGCACCCGGGACAACTCAGTCGGCATCATTGTTTAGCTGTCAGACTGTGGCTGTAACAGTTGCCAAAGTACATGTGATAGACTAGTGTGGCAATATTATTTTGTGTGTTCTTTTAATCAGTTGTGATAGTCATCATTATTTGTAAATGTACAGGCTGAAATTATGGACACACCTACACAATTAGTTATCTACCAGAGATATTTTGTGGCTGTTCCTGTCAAGATCACTATGATAGCCTGTTCACTGTGATTCCCCATCATTAGAGAATAACAAGTGTTGAGTAAAGAGGAACACAACAACCATAAACATCACATCTGTGAAAGCCAAGTCAAGAGGAACACAACAACCATAAATATCACATCCGTGGACGTCTGACAGGCGTGCGGGGTGGCATCAGGCGTATGAACTCCTGCGGGACATCCCCTGCCTCTTCCCTAGCAAGCAGGCAATGCTAGGGTGACCGTTTATTTCCTGCAATAGCCAAACTTTGCCTATGGATTTGTTTAAACATGGGAATCGTCGCCGGAGCTACGGAGCACGTGCTCTGCGCTTGACACATCCCTCAGAGGCTAGCAAAGAGAGAGTGAGGAGGAGAAGACGAGGAAATGGTGTGAGACGACGGCATAGAAATAGGAGGGCAGGCGTCAGAAGAACAAGACGAAAAGTGGAGAGACTAGGTTTCAACTATGTAAGAGTGGGATACTGGAATTGTCGCAGTGCCAGACAGAGAGGTCCTGTATTGGAGAGACTAATATATGATTTTGACGTCCTCATGCTCCAGGAGCTAAATACAAACACCATTGCCCTGGGTACACCAGTTATATAAACCCTACTGGGCAGAAGAGACATGGACAAGGTCTGCTGGTGAAGGAAGGAGTGAAGCATGTGGTACTCGACTTGAGCCAGTGGAATCACAGTGCAAGAGAGGTCCAGGGTATACAAATGGAGATTGGTGGCTTAAGTTGGAACATCATAAATGTATATGCCACAGTGGACTGTTTTGTCAGAAAGGAACATTGGGACTGGCTTAAGGAACTGGAGGAATTACCAGGTGATAGGCTACTCATATGTGGAGACTTTAATGCGAGGAACAGAGATTGGGACAGTAGTGGAGAAAACCGACAGGGAATTGCCCTTGCAGATGCCATGGTGGACTCCGATGTGGTATGCATAAATGATGGTAGGTCGACAAGAATGGCAATGAGGCCTGGCGATGCAGACACAGCTATTGACTTGGCACTTGTCTCCCAGTCATCAGTCCTTGATGTGAAGTGGAATGTTTTGAATGACCATGGGAGTGATCACATGCCATGCTCAGTCCTGATCTCTAAACCCAGGAAAGTTAAAGCTGGGAGAGAGCGCAAGACCTTCCAGTATGAGAGGACCGATTGCCTTCTTGAACGCCTCAGAAAAAGGGCATGCAACAGGACTGTTAAAACTCCCTTTTTGCAGCCCCCATGGTGGACCCCAGAAGTAGACCATGTGTAACAGGACGGATATAGGGACGATATAAAACAAGTTCCGTTGTTGTTCTTTAAAAGGCTTTATTGATCGTAATAGGCCGACGAATAACACAGAGGGCATACATCTTATGATCCTTCCCTCGGCCTTAGCTGTAACTAACCTACCTAAAAAAACACCGCGTCATCACTTGAGCATCCTTAATCACGTTCTTCTAGGATGCTCGACCGTGCCCTAAGTTTGCACATCGAAGCCAATAACAGAGATGGTACTCATTCTGTTACACCTCCCTTTCTTTAAAAAGACTTTTCTTCAACAAAAGTCTTAACTCCTAACTCCCTTATCCCAAACCTTCCTTTCCTCATTTATACTTAACCAACCCCCAATATTCTTTCTCTAAGCCGTCCCACACTAACCCTAACTCAAGTAACTACTTTCTTCTACTTATCTCTTATCACTGTCCCATACAGCAAATCGCTGTAAATTTATTCTTTGTTTCTGGCTCTTCAAAGTTTCATTACAAAAATATAGGTCATGAGAATGGTTCGTAAAAATCGTTGGTATACACTTGACATTATGAAACTTCTCATTCGTCCTCAACACAACACAGAATAGACAGAAAGGATGGAGTTAGAAAATAGTAAAGAAGGGGTGCGCACCCAATTTATGAAAGTATAAAGAAGTAGTCAAAAACAACCACATTTACCTGCCTTGCAAACGTAAAAACTTTTATAAAAGTTTTTCAAAAACATATCTTATGGTTTATGAAGTTACATCTCTGTTCGTTATAAATTAAGTTGATCCAAGTTTTCTTTTATATACTCAATATTTGTACTGCCATCCACAACCTTGCCCATATTTCACCCATTTCACGTCCAACCATGAAACTAATAACCATGTTCACATTCCATGAACATTTCAATTTAATTAACGCTGTTTATTACAGCTCCTATATTTTACCCCCTCAGATCCCATAACGAGCATCTAACCCATATACCAAACCATATGCTGCTATTCACAGCCCCCTTAATATTTACTCTCCATCCACTAGCCTTTTATTTATGTAGGAACCCCGTCACTTAAGTATGGCATATGTTTCCAACACTTCATAGCCACCATATGATTAACTTCCCTATTCTAACACACTAATGCTGATTGGCACATCAGTCTTCCTACCAACACAAGGTACTCATGAACTTATTATTCATAAAGAGAATGTGTCTCTCTTCCAGTCCTCAGTAGTTTATTAATTATTTTCTGAACGAAGGGTTTTAATTAAAGCCCCATATATTGTCTTTACTCCAGACAAACCATAACTGTTTGTGAACTAAATTCTAACAATTTCCAACATATTTGTAAACAAGGTAACTACTATTCAACACCCAAGACAATTCAAGTTAATTCATGAGTCAACTAAAATAAAAACAACAGGACATCATACCCCCCCCCCCCCCCATGTTTTTAAAATCATTTTTCTTTCTGCTCCTATCGAATAAAAGTAATCAACTAATTCAAAGAAAGACGTTATTCAAAATAATATAACATACATCCTATCCCTTGTTAATCGCTTTTATGGACTAACAATAAATTATTTATCTATTAGTAAAACTCAACAAGTCCAATTTTTAAAATCAAATATCAATAAAAATACATCTTCAAGCCCACACGAGAATTTACATCCACATTACACAGCATATCGTATATATATTGTATACATAAAATACACAACATCATATCTATTCCTCAAGACTATTCACCACAACTATCAATCTAATTATGAATAACAACTCTGTAATCCACAGCTACCATATTTCATCAACTATCAACTTCTTCTATAAAGCACACAATTTTTAAACACCTGTAATACACAATTACTGTATTTTATCAACTATCTATTTCTTTCCTTCTTTTTTTTAACTCAACAATTTTACATCCTGCTATCTGCAGCATTTTTTTTTTCAATTTATCTACCATTTTTTCATTTCTTCAATAACTCCAGATTTCTTTGAATAAGTGCTATCTCCACATCAATATCTTCTTCTTCTTGTAAAGAATTATTTTCTTCCATGCTAATATCTCTATTAGATTCTGAATTTTCATCCATTCCTTCTTTCTCATCTGTATGTCTATTACTAGCAGCCGCTAATCTTTTCTTTTCTATATCCAATCTAATTTGTCTATCACCGTTTCTTAACGACCTTTCTAGTGGGGGTATATACTCGTCGCTTGATGAATTTTCCCTAATTCTTCTCTGTCTTTTCACTTCTTTTTCTCTCTGTCTCTCTATTCTCCTTTTCGCTGCTTGTCTAGTATTTTTAAATGGAGCTATTACTTCTTCTTCCATAGATTCTACACTATCATAATAACCCTCATAGTATTTTTCTCTTCTTTTATCAGCGTTTTCGGTATTGTCTGTTCTTGAGTATCATCATAAACTGGTGTTGTTATTAATTGACTTTGAGTTGGATCTTTTCTAAAATCTGGGGGTATTGTAGCTCTTTTGACGATTTGTCCATCTGAATATAAGGAGTCTGAATAATAATTATTATTAAAATTATTGTTTCCCTTATCATCACTATCTCTTCTTAAGTGCTCTACATGTGCCCTTGCTATATGTCCCGTGATCTGGTTCTTGATCCTATATGATACTGGGCCGATATAACTCTCATCGAACCTGAATTATTCCAAGCTCAGTTACAAAATATTCAAACCTGCACGTATTAGTTATTTCCATATAACCATGGTCTTAATGCCTTCATGAGACTTCTAGTTTTGTCCAACGCTGCTTCAGCCTTTTGTTGTTTTTGTGTTCTACTTTCCAATAGATAAACATCTTTCTTTTTAAAAGTATCATTTGCTCCCATCCTTGGAATTCGTCTCCTGGCTTTTGCTACTTTTCCACCATATATACTGTTATCTTGTTCCAAAGAGTCACTAACTAAACATTTGCCTGCTTGTCTACCACCACCCATAACGCACGAAGAAACATCTCGCTTCGAGTCAGGATCGTTCCTAATCATTCCTTTTAACTCTCTGTCTGGTGTATCTTCTATATCAAAATCTGTGAGGTCTGAAAATTCTGATTCATAAGACTCTTCGGTTCCACATCCATGATTATACCTGAGCAAAGTTTTTCCATTTCTAGCCCTAACACTCTTTCTAATTTTCTTTCTGCTGTCTTCTATCCTGGGTTGTCTAACTTCTGTACCTGTGTCTCTCTTTAATGCAACGGTGTTTCTCTTCGTCACTTTCAAGTCAAGTTGCTTTGGTTGATTTGCTATCAATGCGGTTTGACTTCCCTTCGTTATCTTGTTGTTTGGTTGTATCTGGGTTTTCTTTCCTACTGTATCCACTTGTGTCTGTGTGTTCCGTTCTACCACTTCAATCATCTGCGTCTGTGTCTCTCTTTCCTGTCTACCCCTAAAAATTGAAAATACCTGTCGATCATCAGCTAAAGTTCTATTAGTCTGATGCTGATTTACTCCTTTGTTTGACTTTGCGAGTGCATATCTCAATCTTCTGATTTCAAACCATTGATTTCGTAATGTTTTCTGCTCCTCACTATTAGATGGCCAGTTCCAGTTCCATCTTTTCTTATAAAAATTCTGTCTCTGCCAACTATTTTCTTCTGGCTTGCCATGTTGTCTCTCTTCATACCTTCGTGTTCTCGTCACGTCGTTTACATTCCATCTGTGACAGTTTCTGTCGTTGTTATAAAGCGGTTGTTTTCTAAAGCAGGTTGAGCTTTGACGTGGCCTTGGCGTAATGGTATCATACTGGCCATTCGATTGGAAACCTCGACTACATTGTCTTCTATCATTTTTTTCCAGTGTCATAATTTCTGCGCTAGTTTGATTAACTTCGCGTCTTCTTTGCATTTCTCGAAAATTTCTATTTGTTCTACTATTCACACTTCTATTCTGTGTATTAAACTGAGCACATCTGTTACTACAAAATCCAAAAGCGTGTCCCCTCTGACCAAAACTCCAACAAACCATATTTGTGTTATTTGTATTACCTACCGTTTCTCTTACAGAATTTCTCATTTGTCTTCTTCTATCATAAGCATTTTCGTTACTTCCCTGCAACATCTGTATTCCTCCTCTTTCTCTATTCCATCTGAACCTTGTTTGTCCTATTTCCATGGGCTCTTCTATCCTGTCTTCTCGACTATTTCCTATTTCTCGTCCTACTCTCAATCGAAACCTTCTTCTCAAATTCTCCTCCTGTACAGCTATATCTACAGCTTGTGATAACCTCTCAGGGTTTTCCCTCATCAATTTAAATTTCAGTCCATCTGACTTTATACCACCTACAAAAATCCCCACCAACATACGCTCCACTTCCTCTCCTCGTACATTTTGTCCCAGGAATGCTTCCTCAGCTAGGTTGATCAATCTATCACTAAACAATTGTACAGTTTCTCCAGTGTTTTGCTTGGATTGTCTTAACACTGAAAACGCATGTTGTGGGTCCGTGATTTCAGCGTACTTATGGGCCAGATCATCCTTGAACTGCTCCCATGTCTCATCTACCCTAGCTTCTAATTTTCTTCTGATATGATCAGAAACCGGTTCTGTCGTGGCCTGATAAGCAAGTTTCATTTTTTCTTCATCTGATGCTGCCACCAAATATGCATGCTTCTCTATTGCAGTTATCCACTTCTTAAAGTCCTTTGCCTGTCCACTAAATTTAACAATTTCAGCTGCCATTCCTTGTTGTTTCATGACTGTTGAGTTTGCCTATTACCGTACCCACCCCAGTCAAAACCTGTGCTAAGGAAGTCTGTTTTTCTGCCATTTTGCAATGTGCTGAAATATCAATTCATATAATCAAACTCACTGTTATAACAATTTAAATATATGATCGTATCTGAATTACATAATTCCTAAATATTAAATGTTTGATCAACCAATTGTATCTGATTTGACATTTAAAGTGTAATTAATTACCGTTAACTATTTTTTCCCTTGATCCACGAGGAAGGTGAATCCACGTACGTCAGCCGATAATCTATTTGCCAAGGGTCACGTATAAACCGAATGTCCAGAGTCTGTGTTATCTGAAGCTGTCTGTAATTCTCCAAACGGCGACGTGATTTAAGGTATCTACATCAGGCCTCTCCAGCAGGAAGAATGGAAGAATGCTTCTACTTTCACCCTTGGCTGGGCACACCAGTCTTGAACTTTCTTTTCACCCTACACAGGGCCCTTCCAGGCGACGACTTGACAACAGCTCTAGCTCAATAAAGCGATTTAATTTGGGTCCCCTCTTCAGCAGGTCGGCAACCCAGTTTGCCCAACCACCTCCGAAGGTTCCCTACAGAGGTTATCGCTTTGGTTGAAAAACATTCTGATATGCTAGAGTTCAGGACCGCTGCACTGCTGAGCAAACACGACTGTTACTTTCCTCGTAATTTTGGGCTAACGATCCAAACGAAGGAGCAATTGGCTTGGTTCAATATAAGCTCTCGTGTTTCTTCAGGTACTCAAGGTCAAGGCTCAATGACTACAACGGCTTCTGGGTTCGCCCTAGGTGGTCCTGATATAAGGAAGATAACAGCTCCCTCAAAACGACATCTCCATTTAATTCGAGTTGTTTATAGCTGTTTTGAGAATTGAAATTTCTTTGCTCCTGAATCTGGACAGTCCTAGTATGTAAGTGGCTGACCTTCAAACACAAGGTTAACGAACGGCTGTAATAACGGCAGGTCAAACTTCATAGCAGTTTGACAAAATCACGTTACTTCTGGTGGTTATGATGAAAAACAGCTCACTCTACTGGCAACCATGTTATGATGATGGCTCCATCCACAATTCTTGATGCGTATGATCTCAATTTAGCTAGCCCGAAAAATGCTTCATTTTAACTCCATTCAAAGTGGTCCGGTTTTGAGCTTTTGTTTTAAAGAATTTAATAAAAATTTATTTGTTCATACCTTCTTAGCTCAACAAGCTAATAAAAATTTTCCTTGAAAGTTCTGCGTTGTGGTATGTTGGTTTCAATACTTCGCATTATATGTCCGCGACATCCAAATAAAAATCCGAATGCTGTGCGCGGCACCAAAAAATCCATTCTGTAACAGGACGGATATAGGGACGATATAAAACAAGTTGCCGGGGTTGATACTGGTAAGACTGCAGACCTGTCCGACGACATCTTCCGCCCGACCCATCCATGATTTGCCCCTCTTTAGCCTGTCACCCTTTTCTCTGAATACAGCGTCATGCAGAGGGTGCTGCTCATCTGCACTTATTTTTAAATATGCACGAGCTCTCCAGATCTTGATCCTGTGTTCCATTGTCGGGAAGTCAAGGAGGTATCTCATTGCTACACAGCTGGTGTCTCTCATGCAGCCCAAAATGATGCGCATGGCTTCGTTTTGTACCTTTTCAAGTCTTCCAATCTGTGTAGGGCTGACAGTGAGGATGGCCAGGGCATACTCGATGCGTGAAAGCACAAGTCCTTGGAACAGAAGTAATAGCAGTCTTTGCTCGATATTGGCAGTCGCCATGACTCTCATTGCTGCCAAACCTTTTCGAGCCTTCGTTATGACATAATCGACATGATCTCTGAAAGACAGGCTACGATCAAGCCTCACGCCAAGATATGTCATTGACTGGGTTCTACTCAGAATGCTCCCATCCATTCTTACTGCCGGCAGGTCTGTTTTCACAATATGGTTGTTTAGTGAGAACCATGTAACCGTTGCCTTTGCAGGGTTGACAAGGGCATCGGCATCAGCACACCATGAGGAAATTCGATCTAGTTCGCCCTGCATATAGTTGGCAACCGCCTGTCTATCTCGACCCTGTCGATACACGAGGATGTCGTCAACGAATGATAGAGTCCTACCCCTCCCATCCAACTGTTGTTCAGTGATCGGCACCGTATACACGTTGAATAGTACTGGGACAGTGGTGAACCCTGCGGCAATCCTGGACATATCGTTATCGGCTCAGAAGACCAACTCCCGCATCTTAGCACCACCTTCCTTTGGAGTAGAACTGCAGCTATCCATCGTACAAGGTGAGGGTGCACTTTCAGTCTGAGGAGGGTTTGCATCAAGTGCTCGAAAGATACTCTGTTATATGCGTCCTCTAAGTCTATGGCGGCCGCACATGTCTCTTCTCTGACCTGAAATCCTTCGTACACATCTTGAGCAAAGACCGCCGCATTCAGCCATGACTCTTTGTTGCGTCTGTATCCTCCAAGTGTGGGCGGGAAACAGCCGAGCTGTTCCAAGTCCCAAGCAAGTCTGTGTGCTACAATTTTCTCCAGTAGCTTGCCAACAGTATTCTGCATCGTAATGATTCTGTAGCCGCTTATCTTGGAGTGGTCTTTGTTCGGTTTTGGCAGCGGCAGCAAGTAGCTGTGTAGCCATTCTTCTTTGACCTGACCCCTCTGGATACTGGTGTTGAATTCTCTGGCCAGTTCTTCCATGTCATCATCTGATATCACCATTAGGTCACCATATCGGATGCCGTCTGGGCCTGGGGCGGTGTTAGGTGATTTCTTGAGCATCGCACGCAATATGTCAACTGTGATTGTCCATTCTTCGTCTGTCCTGACCCCCTCGCACAACTGAGAGAGTGTTGTTGTGGTCCTCTGTCTGGCGGGCTCGTCTTTCTTGTCAATCTGTTCTATGTAGCGTGCAAGAAGGGCCTTACCTTTATCCGCATCCGACTTTTTCTATGCGAGGTCTGTGCCTTGAAAGTCTGGAATACCCCTACGATGTGCAGCACCGTTCATGCTCTTGTGGAGGCGTCAGAATGTCGTAAGAGATTGCTCGGAGCACACCTTCCTGCAGAACTCGTCCCATTTGTCGGCCTTGGCCTGTTTGGCGCAGGATTTGAATAAAGTCGTCGTCCTAACGACCTCAGTCTTCCGGTTCGCCAACTCAACCTGTGGCATGTTAGCCTTTCTGGCCTTTTGCCAGTCTTTGACAGCCTGCCTCTTTCCCAGCCACACCTTCTCGACCTCTCCATTCCACCATGGTGGCTGCACACATCTCCCTACGGGAGGAAGTTAGTTTCCTTCTTCTGATCTTGCTTATGGCGTCTTGACCAGTGGTGTCGTACGGGAAGGCATTGGTCTTGTTTCTTTGACTCATGGCCCCGTCTTTCTTGATCAGGATGACACAAGGGTAGTGGTCACTATCGTGGTATCCCAGTGTGCCCCACCGGCACCTTGGTGCGATGGTGGGCGACACCAGAGCCAAGTCAATGATGCTGTCAGAGTCGCCTGGTCGAGTGGCCATTCTAGTGACCTTCCCATCATTCAGACAGATTAGGGCAGCATATGCCAGGGCGTCCTCCAAATCTTCTCCCTGTCTATTGGTGATGCAATTCCCCCATTGACTGCCTCTGGCATTGAAGTCCCCGCAGTAGATGATATGCCTTTCATCCATATCGAACAAACTCTGCCATTGTCGCACGTCGACCTTCCCATTCCGCGCATAGACGTTAACGATTACAAGCTGCACTGGTGTCATTATTCTTAATGCCTGCACTTGCAGGGCATCGCTGTTCCAGGCGGACATATCGATCTCAGACACTAGTATGTTGTCGCGGACCAGAATGGCCTGTCCGATGTGCCGCCTGTTAAGGAAAACCTGAAATCCCGCAACATTGACTGTTCCGTCGGTGAGCTGTGTTTCTTGCAAGACTACAATATCGTTTCCGTAGAGTAGTTTTTCAAGTATGGGTCGGCGTTGACTAAATGATGCACAGTTCCAGTACAGTACTCGAACATTTCCGATACCCAATCTGTCACATTTTAAGCGCCTTCTGCGCGCGCCCGCCCTCTTACCACGTTGTGTCCTAGCTGGTCGTCTGGCCGTCATGTTAGGCTTAACTATCGCCACCGGGCGCCGATGATACGCCGAAAGAAGACCGGACGCGCGTGCACGAACTCCGTTGCACGGTCCGAACTCCATTTCACCACGAAAAAACACTTAATCCATACACATTTCGGAAAAAACACGTTCCATTTTACGGGACGAAGAAATGTCCCGCCATCTTGCTCAAGGAACTCACTCTTATTTGATTTGCTAATTGTCTTTCTGTTATAACAATGTAAGGTGCTTGGCACTCACGCTGGAATTGATAAATGCAATCAGATTTGGTGTACAGAGATAATAGTTCTTTCACAGATAGGAGTAGTGTATTTGTTACATTAGTGTCCCTTGAAAGGCTAAATGAAAAAAAAAATGCTTAAGTCTGTGGACTGATGATTATGTGCGATTAGGTTTGGGTGGCTGGTAATGACACTTAATGAAGTCAGCTGAATATACGTTAGATATTAGATTATGTTTTATACTAGAGACAACTTCAGAAAGCAACGGCAAACTACTGACCGCAAAGTTTCCAAGAGATCACAACAGAAAGAAATGTTGGTGTTAACTGCGACGTCCTGTAAAGGATATGCAACTTTTAACTAACTAACTAGAGACAGCATTTCAGTTATATAATAATTTCAAGTGAACGAAAGAAGAAGAAAAAGATTATAGTTAAGAGTTTCCAATCTTTTAAAAAAAATGATAATAAAGATAGTGAATGTAGGTTTCCTAGGAAGGTGTGGCGATCAAGGAACGTTACTACTGGCACCAGGGACTGAATATGATGGTATCAAATCATTATAGCTTGATTAAACAGGGTCCAGTATACTGGATAGGTGCAAAGCTATGTAAACTCAGTTATTGGTCCGTCCATGTTCCCTTTCAATAGACAGAATTTTGGATAGTCCCATCCTGTCAATGTTGAATTAATATTTCAAAGAATGATAAGGTGTCATTATGTTCGTGGTCAAAAGACAAAGAAATGTTCTTGTGGGTTTGGTTCATGATGGAGTGGAATGATTCAGCCTGGTGTCTGGTGTGACGAAACGACGCTTCATCTGTCTTTTGTCTACGGGATTTCGCACTATTTTGGCGCGTCATCAGGGACTTTCCTAGTTAATAATACACCGAGGGAAGCCGATGGGATTTTCCGTCTAGAATCTTCTCGAAGCACCTGGATTTAAGTGACCCAGGTTGCCGGGTGCTCCAACAAATTCCCGTGCAGAAAGATCTAGATATTCTAGGTGGGGAATGAATGTTGTCCAAGAAGTTGACTTTCATCAAGGAGCACTCATTTCTCGTGCGCGTTAATTCACACGTGGGGAAATGCAGCTGGAATAGTCATTCACTTTCTGTCTCTCAAGGCGTGAGGACGCATGGCTTGAATAAGCCCAATTGTATAGCATCTCACCCCAACAAAGTTGCAGCTGACTGTTACCACATTACGGCATGCTTGCCCATGAACAGTTCTGGTAGCTGACTGGAGTCTAGTTCAAATAATTCAGGTATTTACTTAGTTAATTAATTTAACTTTGCAACTGATCACAAAACGCATTCGTTCTAATCTCATTAAATATGCGGTTGTCTTTGCATCACTAATGAGAAATCGATCGATAAACCGGTTGAGGAACTAGGGCGTATACACCTGCGTGTGTCGCGTTTGTTTACAAGCGTGTGTAGTTGAGTTACCTGCTTGAAATGTAGGCCTGGGATATTGACGTATTGTGTTCAACGATTATTTACCATGTATGGCAAATCGTTGCATATACTATGTTGCTGTTCTATAATATGACACAGTTACTAGTGTAGGATATGAACCTATACACACACACACACACACACACACACACACACACACACATATATATATATATATATATATATATATATATATATATATATATATATATATATACATATATATATAATGTGTCCTGACGTATATATATTAGGTCATGTTATGTGATACTTCTAGGAGCGATACCGAACGCCGAGTGGTTCGACGCGTGAGACCAAGGCGTTACCGTCGTGATGTAAACATGCGTTCTTAATTCTTGTCTTTACTGTCCTGATCTTTCATGCTTGCACAAGTGCGAGTCAGTGCTGATGTGATAGAAGTATGGAAGGACAAAAGGAGGTTGAAAGAGGCATGGGGACATATCGGATATGGGAATTGAGAGCAAGTTATGAAAGTATGAGACTGGCAGACCAGGCCAGACATGAAGTTCGGTCCAGGCCAAGGCTAATCCACTTGGAAGGGCAGAACTGGAGCAAAATCCTTGGAACATGTGGGGAACATGTTTTACCAAGAAGACTTCTTGACTCTAGGGAAGAGTCTAATAAGAAGAGTTTCGCTATAGGGTGGGCAGGATGTCCCACCAGCGAAATTGAGTGTGTAAATACTTTATGTGATCATGTATTATTCCTATATCCCGAGGGATGGTACATTGATCGTTATTATGTTTACTATTGAATATATATATAATGTAAGGAACAAGTCCAGGGACTCTTCACCTTAATGTTTAGTTCTGTTAACTCTAGAACTAGGATAACTGATTACTATAACTAGTGACGTTAGCGACAACTGGTAGATCAATAGGGATAGATGAGATGTACGATCAGACTCGTAATTCTGGTTACTTACTCTGTTTGACGGGCTGTTCTTTTGAGGCCATCTGACATTGACGGATACCCATGCTTTACTACTCTCAACATAGAGATGATGCTCTAGTTAGTTGAATAACTAATTAGCATGACTGAAGGTTGAGTAGTCAGTGATAGAATGCATGTGGACCAATGTTTGGGCCAGAATACTCTCACCGATTGCTCTTCCTTTCAGGAGTTGCCTGTTGAGGAACCAGCCTACTACAATTGTTGTTTGCCTGAAACCACTTCGTGTACCATAGCGAAGGGTAGATCATTTACTTACCTCGCCTGACTGAACCACACCATGCGAAAGGGTGAATCATCCTGATTGAATGGTTATCACCAAGTTGATTCCAGTGCCCTGAAATGGCATATGTGGGACGTGATGGTTTGTTTCTTTTTCTGAGTTTGAAGATGCTCTATTTCAGCAATGAGATGTTCAGCAACCCGAGCAATCACGCTTAAGTATAAGAGACAATAGACTGAATATGGAATGATGTGGCTAGGTTAACCCAGTGAGGTGTATCAAGTTGGGGTACTCAGCTCTGGGAGCACATCAAGTCCAAGTTTATGGTGGTTCTGCCTAAACATCGGAAACTTGAAGCAAAGATTAGCATATAACCTTGTGCGGTTCTTACGGCAGCTCTAGTGGCAGGTCATGATGAGACCTACACCAGCTTACGTATTCTGACTCTTTCAAGTGTTATCAGGTATATCGGACAACTAATTATTGTCCTAATGAACATTGTTGCCACAAAGTGTGAAATAGGTGCGTGATCCAAATGGTGTCTATAGAGTCTATGAACTGGGAAGTGTTTTTCTCATAGGACTCTAGTGAACTAGCAGCAGAACTATACTATTACCCAACCAGGGGTAAGTGCTACTACTTAGGGACCATTAGATTGATCATTGGCTACAGACATTTATTGAAGTCGAGAGTAACTGGGGTCACCTCAAGGAGGAGGGTCTCCCAGCCAGGCTGTCTACAGAGAACTGTGTAGTGACTCATTAGGAAGTGATGGAGTGCAGTTCGTCCATGATTGTGGTCCAAATAGTTAACGCCTCTTGTTGTTGATCCAAGCTCTGGAGACGGAGTGGTCTCCAAAGTTCTAGTCGTCTCACTGGAAGGAAGCCGAGTGAGTGGCGGATCGACTGGACAGGACATCTGCATCCACTCTACTTCTCAGCCTGATGATGACTTGAGCCATATCTCTGATTCTGTCTCTACTCTACTTCACAGCTTGAACAAAAGAAGCACCACAAACATCACACTTGTAAGGTTTCTCACCTGTATGTGTTCTCTTATGTGTTTTCAGATTGCCAGTATGAGTAAAAGAAGCATAACAAACATCACACTTCTAAGGTTTCTCTCCTGTATGTATTCTCTTATGGCACCTGAGATCGCCAGCTTGATTATAAAAAGCACCACAAACCTCACACTTGTGAGGTTTCTCTCCTGTATGTGTTCTCCTATGGTTCTTCAGATCACCAACTAGAGTAAAATAAGCATGACAAAAATCACACTTGTAAGGTTTCTCTCCTGTATGTATTCTCTTGTGAGTCTTCAGATCACCAGCTTGAGTAAAAGAAGCACCACAATCATCACACTTGTAAGGTTTCTCTCCTGTATGTGTTCGCTTATGTGTTTTCAGATTGCCAGTATGAGTAAAAGAAGCACCACAAACATCACACTTGTAAGGTTTTTATCCTGTATGTGTTCTCTTATGGCACTTGAGACTGTCAGCTTGAGTAAAAGAAGCACCACAAACATCACACTTGTAAGGTTTCTCTCCTGTATGTATTCTCTTATGTGTCTTCAGATGGCCAGCTCGAGTGAAAGAAACACTACAAACATCACATTTGTAAGGTTTATCTCCTGTATGTGTTCTCTTATGTTTCTTCAGACTGCCAGCTTCAGTAAAAGAAACACCACAAAAATCACACTTGTAAGGTTTCTCTCCTGTATGTATTCTCTTGTGAGTCTTCAGATCACCAGCTTGAGTAAAAGAAGCACCACAAACATCACACTTGTAAGGTTTCTCTCCTGTATGTGTTCGCTTATGTGTTTTCAGATTGCTAGTGTGAGTAATAGAAGCAGCACAAACATCACACTTGTAAGGTTTTTCTCCTGAATGTGTTCTCTTATGTGTCTTCAGATGTTCAGCTCGAGTAAAAGAAGATCCACAAACATCACATTTGTACGGTTTCTCTCCTGTATGTGTTCTCATATGTTTCTTCAGACTGCCAGCTTCAGTAAAAGAAATACCACAAACATCACACTTATAAGGTTTTTCTCCTGTATGTGTTCTCTTATGGCACCTGAGACTGCCAGCTTGAGTAAAAGAAGCACCACAAACATCACACTTGTAAGGTTTTTCTCCTGAATGTGTTCTCTTATGTGTCTTCAGATGGCCAGCTCGAGTGAAAGAAGCACCACAAACATCACATTTGTAAGGTTTCTCTCCTGTATGTGTTCTCTTATGTTTCTTCAGATTGCCAGTTTCAGTAAAAGAAGCACCACAAACATCACACTTCTAAGGTTTCTCTCCTGTATGTATTCTCTTATGGCGCCTGAGATTGCCAGCTTGATTAAAAAAAAGCACCACAAACATCACACTTGTGAGGTTTCTCTCCTGTATGTGTTCTCCTATGGTTCTTCAGATCACCAACTACAGTAAAATAAGCATGACAAAAATCACACTTGTAAGGTTTCTCTCCTGTATGTATTCTCTTGTGAGTCTTCAGATCACCAGCTTGAGTAAAAGAAGTACCACAAACATCACACTAGTAAGGTTTCTCTCCTGTATGTGTTCGCTTATGTGTTTTCAGATTGCCAGCTTGAGTAAAAGAAGCACCACAAACATCACACTTGTAAGGTGTCTCTCCTGTATGTATTCTCTTGTGAGTCCTTAGATCACCAGCTCGAGTAAAAGAAGCACCACAAACATCACACATGTAAGGTTTCTCTCCTGTATGCGTTCTCTTATGTGTCTTCAGATGGTCAGCTTGAGAGAAAGAAACACCACAAACATCACATGTGTAAGGTTTCTCTCCTGTATGTGTTCTCTTATGTTTCTTCAGACTGCCAGCTTCAGGAAAAGAAGCACCACAAACATCACATTTGTAAGGTTTCTCTCCTGTATGTGTTCTCTTATGTTTCTTCAGACTGCCAGCTTCAGTAAAAGAAACACCACAAACATCACACTTGTAAGGTTTTTCTCCTGTATGTGTTCTCTTATGGCACATGAGACTGCCAGCTTGAGTAAAAGAAGCACCACATACATCACACTTGTAAGGTTTCTCTCCTGTATGTGTTCTCATATGTTTCTTCAGACTTTCAGCTTGAGTAAAAGAAGCACCACAAACATCACACTTGTAAGGTTTCTCTCCTGTATGTGTTCTCTTATGTGTTTTCAGATTGCCAGTATGAGTAAAAGAAGCACCACAAACATCACACTTGTAAGGTTTTTCTCCTGAATGTGTTCTCTTATGTTTCTTCAGACTGCCAGCTTCAGTAAAAGAAACACCACAAACATCACACTTATAAGGTTTTTCTCCTGTATGTGTTCTCTTATGGCACCTGAGACTGCCAGCTTCAGTAAAAGAAGCACTGCAAACATCACACTTGTAAGGTTTCTCTCCTCTATGTGTTTTCTTGTGTGTCTTTAGATTGCCATCGTGAGTAAAAGAAACACCACAAACATCACACTTGTAAGGTTTTTCTCCTGAATGTGTTCTCTTATGTGTCTTCAGATGGCCAGCTCGAGTGAAAGAAGCACCACAAACATCACATTTGTAAGGTTTCTCTCCTGTATGTGTTCTCTTATGTCTTTTCAGATCGCCAGTATGAGTAAAAGAAGCACCACAAACATCACATTTGTAAGGTTTCTCTCCTGTATGTGTTCTCTTATGTCTTTTCAAATCACCAGTATGAGTAAAAGAAGCACCACAAACATCACATTTGTAAGGTTTCTCTCCTGTATGTGTTCTCTTATGTTTCTTCAGATTGCCAGTTTCTGTAAAAGAAACACCACAAACATCACACATATAAGGTTTTTCTCCTGAATGTGTTCTCTTATGTGTCTTCAGATGGCCAGCTTGAGTAAAATAAGAACCACAAATATCATATGTGTAAGGTTTCTCTCCTGTATGTGTTCTTTTGTGGTACTTCAGTGTGCCAGCCCAAGTAAAAGAAGCACCACAAACATCACACTTGTAAGGCTTCTCTCCTGTATGCGTTCTTTTATGTATCTTCAGAATGTCAGCTCGAGTAAAAGAAGCACAACAAACATCACACTTGTAAGGTTTCTCTTCTGTATGTTTTCTTTTGTGAATCTTCAGGTGGCCAGCTCCAGTAAAAGAAGCACCACAGTCATTACACTTATAGGGTCTCTCTCCTGTATGTGCTCTCATGTGGTACATAACATTGCCAACTTGAATAAAAGAAGCACCACAATCATCACACTTGTAGGGCCTCTCTCCTGTATGTGCTCTCATGTGGTACTTTACACTGCCAACGTGAATAAAAGAAGCACCGCAGTCATCACACTTGTAAGGTTTCTCTCCTGTATGTGTTCTCTTATGTTCCTTCAGATGGCCGGCTCGAGTAAAAGAAGCACCACAAACATCACATTTGTAAGGTTTCTCTCCTGTATGTATTCTCTTGTGATTCATGTTCTTTTGGCACCCTAGATGGTCATCTTGAAACAAAAGACCATTCCTTTCATTACACTTGTTTGGCATCCCTGCAGTATGTGTTCTCTTATATTTGTCTAGATGTATGATCTAGGCTGATGTATGATCTAGGCTGATGTATGATCTAGGCTGCTATATGATCTAGGCTGCTATATGATCTAGGCTGATGTATGATCTAGGCTGATGTATGATCTAGGCTGACCTATGATCTAGGCTGACCTATGATCTAGGCTGACCTATGATCTAGGCTGATGTATGATCTAGGCTGCTATATGATCTAGGCTGACCTATGATCTAGGCTGATGTATGATCTAGGCTGCTATATGATCTAGGCTGACATATGATCTAGGCTGACCTATGATCTAGGCTGACCTATGATCTAGGCTGATGTATGATCTAGGCTGCTATATGATCTAGGCTGACCTATGATATAGGCTGACGTATGATCTAGGCTGCTATATGATCTAGGCTGACGTATGATCTAGGCTGCTATATGATCTAGGCTGACGTATGATCTAGGCTGACGTATGATCTAGGCTGATGTATGATCTAGGCTGCTATATGATCTAGGCTGACCTATGATCTAGGCTGCTATATGATCTAGGCTGACGTATGATCTAGGCTGACCTATGATCTAGGCTGCTATATGATCTAGGCTGACGTATGATCTAGGCTGACCTATGATCTAGGCTGATGTATGATCTAGGCTGCTATATGATCTAGGCTGACATATGATCTAGGCTGACCTATGATCTAGGCTGACCTATGATCTAGGCTGATGTATGATCTAGGCTGCTATATGATCTAGGCTGACCTATGATATAGGCTGACGTATGATCTAGGCTGCTATATGATCTAGGCTGACGTATGATCTAGGCTGACCTATGATCTAGGCTGACCTATGATCTAGGCTGATGTATGATCTAGGCTGCTATATGATCTAGGCTGCTATATGATCTAGGCTGCTATATGATCTAGGCTGACCTATGATCTAGGCTGACGTATGATCTAGGCTGACCTATGATCTAGGCTGCTATATGATCTAGGCTGATGTATGATCTAGGCTGATGTATGATCTAGGCTGACCTATGATCTAGGCTGACCTATGATCTAGGCTGACGTATGATCTAGGCTGACCTATGATCTAGGCTGCTATATGATCTAGGCTGACCTATGATCTAGGCTGATGTATGATCTAGGCTGCTATATGATCTAGGCTGACCTATGATCTAGGTTGACCTATGATCTAGGCTGATGTATGATCTAGGCTGACCTATGATCTAGGCTGATGTATGATCTAGGCTGCTATATGATCTAGGCTGACCTATGATCTAGGTTGACCTATGATCTAGGCTGATGTATGATCTAGGCTGACCTATGATCTAGGCTGACCTATGATCTAGGCTGACCTATGATCTAGGCTGACGTATGATCTAGGCTGACCTATGATCTAGGCTGACGTATTATCTAGGCTGACCTATGATCTAGGCTGACCTATGATCTAGGCTGACCTATGATCTAGGCTGACGTATGATCTAGGCTGACGTATGATCTAGGCTGACCTATGATCTAGGCTGATGTATGATCTAGGCTGCTATATGATCTAGGCTGACCTATGATCTAGGCTGATGTATGATCTAGGCTGACCTATGATCTAGGCTGACCTATGATCTAGGCTGACCTATGATCTAGGCTGACGTATGATCTAGGCTGACCTATGATCTAGGCTGACGTATGATCTAGGCTGATGTATGATCTAGGCTGACCTATGATCTAGGCTGACCTATGATCTAGGCTGACGTATGATCTAGGCTGACCTATGATCTAGGCTGACGTATGATCTAGGCTGATGTATGATCTAGGCTGACCTATGATCTAGGCTGACCTATGATCTAGGCTGACCTATGATCTAGGCCAGTGTTTCCCAACCTTTTTTGTGCTATGCCCCACCCAAGCCTTTCTGAAATTCTTATGCCCCTCCCCCAACATATATATTATTTTTAATATTCAAAAATTGAAATGTTCACTAAAGAAACTTGAATGATAGGTTTTAGGAAGAAATCACTAGGAAATTATTGAGCAAACACAGTAAGTAAATTTTCAAAACATACAATGGAGAACTACAATATACAAAACACTGATTAGACCAATTGTGCTGTGTGGCTCTGAAACCTGGAGTACAACTAAAGGAGACAAAGCCTTGTTACAAACCTTTGAGAACAAAGTCTTAAGACGCATCTTTGGGCCCATTAGGGATACACAAAGTGGAGAGTGGAAAAGAAGAAGCAACAAAGACATTCATGATCTGTTTAGGTCCCCGCTAATCACTGGTATCATGAAGGCTAATAGACTACAATGGCTGGGGCATATAGAAATAATGGAAGATAATAGAGAAACAAAACTCGCTTACACTCAAGAAATAAATGACCGTAGACACCGAGGTAGACCAAGAAGATGGTGGAGAGATAATATACATACAGACCTACAAGCACTTAGAATCAGCGACTGGCAAAAGAAGGCAACCAGAGAGATGAATGAGACAGCTTGTATTTGCAGCAAAGAACCTCAATGGCTCAGAATGTTGAAGAAGAAGAAGATAATGGAGAACTGCAATTCAAGTACACAATAATTTTAATGAAAGATTTTTCTATATTATTTTAATTATTAGTAATTATTTATTATTTAAATTTAGTGAGATCCTTGTGCTTGATGCTTGCTGCAAAGAGATTTTATGTCAGGTTCCAATTTAGTGAACTTCAGTCTCAAGTCTCCCCATTTTGTTATATCCAGCCGATTTCTTCCATTTTCAAATTGCCCCCCTTAACAATCGAATTGCCCCCCTGTGGGGCATGGGCCCCACATTGGGAAACACTGATCTAGGCTGATTTATGATCTAAGCTGATGTATGATTTAGGCTGATGTATGATTTAGGCTGATGTGTGTGTGGGGGATGAGTGGTCTCGAGGTATGGTGTACGCCTCGAGTGCTGGAGGTCCCGGGTTCAGGCCCCGGTTAGGACCGGGATTTATTTAAAAAATCCACTTGGACTTCCAGTAATAAAATTTCCCCTGGTCTCTGGGTAGTGAGAGCAGACGCCCGTGTGTATTGTTGCGCACGTAAAAAATCCCTTGGCAGTTGGAAATCGAAAAAGAGTAGCCTAACGACACTGCCCGGGCAAAATTTCGAGTTAAAAATCTACCCAAGTATTTCAGGATCCTCGCCGATGCAACAGAGTTCATGCATTGAGCTTAGTTTCTCCAGACTCAGGTTTGAGTTTGGAGGAAAATGGAGCACTTGTGGATTAAACTGTGTGCCGTGATGTTGGTCCGGTGACTAAACTAAACTAAACTTAGGCTGATGTATGATCTAAGCTGATGTATGATGTATGCTGACATGTGATCTACCCTGGTGTATGATCTATGTGCATAATGTAAGCTGATGTATGATCTAAGTTGATGTATGATTTAGGCTGATGTATGATCTATATTCCAGTATGGTCTAAGCTGATGCATGATCTAGACTGATGTATGATCTCAGCTGATGTGTTTGTCCATCAAGAATGATGATGACCATTCATTTCGTCCAGTGAGGTTGAAGGTATGGAGCCGTGAGTTCTAAAACGCCACAAATTTCGGTCTTTGGCAAGTCTCCCAAGTGTCATGATGAATTCCAAAAGCTTCCAGTGAGATCTTCAGAGTGTCTTTAAAGTGTTTACTCTGGCCACCTTGGGAGTGTTTACGATAACACAGCTCGCCGTAAAATAATTTGTTTAGGGAGCCTGTGATCTGGCATTCGAGTCAAGTGACCAGCTCAGTGAATTTGATTCTTCATTAGTAGAGTGTGGATACTGGGCATGGACTCTCTTTCTATGACTTCAGTGTCTGGGATCTTGTCTTGCCATTTAATCTTCAATAGCTTCCTAAGGCAGACTGTGTGGAAATTGTTTAATTTCCTAGCATGCGTATTGCTGATAAACAGTCAAGGTTTCACAAACATATAGCAGTGTGGATAATACGGCTGCTTTGTAGATGTCAAGATCCTGCGTAGGGACAAAATGGAAGTACAGGAAAGATCTAGAAGAGAGAGATCAGATTGACGAATGAGAACTATAAATAGTTCTACAACGGGACACACACGTGTTCAAAAAGGGAATAAGGAATGACGTCAGCTGGGATTCCCCACAATAGAATAAGGAATCCCACTGCACGGGAAAGTCCAGAGAATAGGCTGGCAACTCTAACCAAGTGACCAGTAATTAACAGCGTGCTGGATCACCTAGCACGCACAACCCACTGTTGCACGAAAGAGGGTCTATCGCTCGTGGCTGGAGACGCCACGAGGATCCTCAGACGAGGACTGGAGACGGTAGAAGATGGACGGTATATTCCCAAAAGAATACTATGTTGTTTAGCAAAGGACAGTATTCATAGATGTGACTTAGATTAGTTAACTTTGATAGAGATTACCATTGAGATCATCTTCCATTCAACATCATCATGATTTATCATGCTATACATTAAAATGTGGTTATCCGCTCGCCGAGCTAATGTCACTAAGCTCCGAATAAACTGTATCATACTTGTATCCACGCGCATAACTTTCGTGTTATTCTTGCGCAGGGTACAAAAGCAGAATCCTTGCATGCCTGTCTAAGTTGAGTTGTTGACAGTAGACTTTCAGCTTTGTTTGCAGGCTTATTCCATTTCTGTCTTACACATTCTTGTACAGTCTGCCAAAAGCCATGCTGACCTTGGAGATTCTTGCATTCACTTTGTCATCAACTGTGGCAGCTTGTGACACAGTGCTGCCAAGATAAGTCAATTTGTCCATAACACTTAGTCTATGATCATTCACTTTGATATTCGCTCAGTTTTATACATCCCTGGAGCTGGCTGGTACATAACTAAAGTCTTCTCTAAGTTGATAATGAGCCCAAAGTTGGCACAGGCATATGAGAAAGCTGAAACATTGTGTTGCATGTCTACCTCTGAGTTGGTGTGTAGAGCACAATCATCAGCAAACAGGAGCTCTCTGATGGTGTTGCTGTTAATTATGGTTTTAGCTTTCAGCCTTCTGAGATTGAATAACTTTCCATCCATACGGTAGTTGATGTCTATTCCAACGTCGTCGTTCTTGAAGGCATTCATCAACATGGCTGAAAACATGAGGCTGAACAGTGTTGGTGCCAGGACACATCCTTGCTTCACTCCATTGGTGATAGGAAAGGGCTCAGACAGTTCATCATTTTCCTGTACTCTTGCCTGCATGCCATCATGAAATAGCTGCACTATTTGGACAAACTTTTGTGGACAGCCATATTTTGCCATAATCTAACACAGTCCTTCTCTGCTGACCATATTTAAAGCCTTGTTAAATTCAATGAAAGTGAAGAACAGTTCGCAGTCCTGTTCCTGACATTTATCTTGCAGCTGAGTTGCAGCAAAAAATCACGTCAACAGTTCCACGCTCTTTTCTGAAGCCACATTGTCTCTCATGAAGAAGACCTTGGTCAAGATGGGCTGTGAGGCGATTGAGAAGAATTCTGGCGAGTATCTTCCCTGCAATTGAGAGCCTCGGTGGTTGTCACAGGATTGGCGGTTTCCTTTACGTTTGTAATGGTGGACTATTGACACGTCCTTGAAATCTTGTGGCATGGTCTCATTCACCCATATGTTTGTAAAGACTTGGTGAAGCTGCTCTTTTAGGACCGGCCCACCTGCCTTGTATGGGATGGAGTCAGGACCAGGCGCCTTACCACTGGAGAGTTGCTGGATGGCTTTGATTATTTCAACTATGGTTGGCAAGTCATCAAGAGTATCATTGGTGGGGACTTGAGGAAGGCAGTTGATGGTTTCATCATTGAAGTAGGAGGTTGTATTTAAGATGCTGAAATGTCTGCCCAGCATTGAAGGATTTCTTTCTTATTGGTGACCAATGTTCCCCATCTGCACTGAGGAGGGGAACTATGCCTGGTGATGTAGAACCATAGACCACTTTCAGTGAGTCATAAAAGTTTTTCATATCATGTCTATCAGCAAAGCCTTGAATCTCATCAGCTTTGTTGCTCAGCCAGGAATCCTGCATGTGCCAAAGTTTCTGCTGCAATACTCTCCAGGTGTCACTGAAGGTATCTCTTTTTTTCATGTTGACTTCGGGTCATTCAAATATGCCTTGAGGAGAAGATGTTTCTTGGCTAGCAATTGGTTGGTGTCTTCAGAATTTTCATCAAACCAGTCTGTATGCGTTCGGGGGCCTGGACCCAGGATTTCCATAGCAGTGTTATAAATTATGTCCTTTAGGACTCTCCATTCTGTTTCCGCATCCTGTTTAGCTGAAGCATTTGGCTTGAGGTGGTCTTCCAGCATATTTTCAAACAGCATCTGCATTTTCTTGCTGTTTAGGAGGGTGACATTTAGTTGTATTTTTGTTGTTGTTGCACTTTTACCCCCTGAGGACGCTGTGGTGGTATGATGTGTATGTTTGTTTTCGAGATAATGAGATGATGGTCTGTCCAACATTCGGCACCACAAATGAATTTTGTGACCCAAACATCTTTTCTGTCACTCCTCCTGATGATGACATAGTCAATGAGGTGTCAGTGTTTCGAGCAAGGGTGCATCCACGATGTACTATTTCTTGTGGGAAGACGAAAAATTGTGTTGGTAATCAGGAGATCGTGTTCATCATATGTGTGAAGGAGGAGGAGTCCATTGCTGTTACAATTTCTGGCTCCATACTTTCCAATAATGCCACTCCAATAGTGGTGCCTATTCTGGCACTGAAATCCCCAAGGAGTATAAGTTTGTCTCCTTTGGGAACAGATGTTAAAATGTTACGCAGGTCCTCATAGAACTTGTTCTTGACTTCATTTTAATTGGTCATGGTTGGTGCGTAAACACTCACAATAGTTACATGCTTTCTTCCATTCAGCAGGGGCAACTTAATGGTCATGAACCTGTCATTTATAGCCTTTAGAAATACAGCTAGTTTGCCAACCAGGGCCGACTTAATGGTGAATCCCACACCAGACTGGCGTCTTTCCTCGATTTTCCTTCCACTCCAGAAGAATGTGTAGCTAGCACCTATTTCACAGATTTGGCCTTCTTCTGCAAGTCATGTCTCGTTCAAGGCTGCAATGTTGATGTTGTACCTGCCTAGCTTTCTCCCAATTAGTGCTGTGTGTCTCTCTGGGCCTGATACGTCATCTCTATCAAGTAGTGTGCGTACATTCCAAGTTCCGACTGTCAAGGGAATATGGCTTGCTTTTTTAGTGTCAGCGACTTGCTTGCGACAGGTATTCTCAGGACTCCCCTACTTTTGCACCACACTAAATTAATAACTCGTGTTATTTGCAAAAGGATGCATTTTTATTTGGAGCTGATTACAAACAAGCTCAGCGAGCGGAATACTTCATTGACAATAAACATCATAGTACGTTACACAGATGCAATGAAGAGGTGATAATGATACTATTAATCACTGAATGGAATCTAAAGCCTAACAATCACTATTGTCTATAAACTTATAGTATTCATAAGGAACACGTCTTTTCTCTAGCCATCTCAGTCGCAGTCTGAGCCACACGTTCTAATTGCGTGTTCAAACATGGACACTGGTTCCTCCGTGCGCTGGCGAGTCTTGCGTGCGTGGAGTCCCAGCACGCTGGCCAGTTAACTCTAGTAACCTGTACTCCATGGTTACTCGTCGAGAGGCGAGTTTCCTGGGAAAACGAGTGTCTTGGGAAACCCCCGCTCACTTACACTCAATGCCCTTTTGGTTGACACAAGTGTGTCCTGTTCTAAAGCTATTTATAGCGCTTGTGTCTTTTCTGTCTGGTGTTTTCTACTGGTCGCTGTCTTAGCTCTGTTTCCTATATTCTTAACTCTGTAAACTCTTATCTAGATCTTTGACAGGCTCCTCTCTGTGTAGTGTTACAACCCTTTTAACTCATGCTTGTAACACGTTATATGGTCACTGAAAAATTGGCTGTCCAATTTTGTCAAAGATCTGATACGTTGTAAATCTCTCTTCTGGGGATAGAACAAACTCTCTCCTTTCACTCGGCTAATTTGAGTAGCTCATTGTATCAGTACAGTTGGCTATAGATCTTCTTGGGAATTGTTTTGATCCGGAACCGTTGTCTTATGACTTATGTCCTGACTTCTGTCTTATGACCCATGTCTTGTGACTTCTGTCCGTTGACTTATGTCTTTTTACCTGTCCTCATATTGCCCAAAATGACAACCCAATACAAGTTGACTCTATTATGAGTACAACACATGAGCATTGAATGTTCATGTTCCCAATAATCTCCGCCCAACTTGTATACATTATATTCTACTTTTCACCTTCTCGCTTCCGCTTGTGAAAAAATGTTTTCAATGTTACATGAAGGTTTTTAAAGAAGTTATTGTGTCCCCTGATTTGAGTTACTGTTCTCTGAAGCAAATGGTGTATGCAACTTTTATGTGTACATTTTCCTGTTTGTTTGCGTGTTTACTAATAAACTACAGTGTACTTAAGTTGCTAACATGTGTATGCGTTTCCATTCTACATGTGTGTATCTCTTCGAGCGCCGTGAATCGGTTTATTGTAGCTACAAATGTTTGTTATTCTTATTTATGACCACAATTTTGTTTCAAGATGCTCAAAGTATTTTCTATATGTAACACTACTAAAGTATAGCAGTAACACACTTAAAAGTTGACAACACATTGGTTACACAGACCGACGCTGACAAATCACAACAAGGCGTCTTAAGATGTGAACAAAAATCTGCCGCTAAGTGTCTCTCTCTCTCTCTCTCTCTCTCTCTCTCTCTCTCTCTCTCTCTCTCTCTTTCAATGTTTACTAATTTCCTCTTCCTCTCCTCTCATTTACACGTCTATCATTCACTTTAATACCATCGTTATGTTAAAACATTCATTCATCATTAAAATATGGTTCATAATATCAAGTAAATGAACATTACATATTTAAACTAAATGCTTGGCTGAATTGTACAAGTTTTCACACCAGATGACTGTGCTGTATCTTTGCACGTGTCATGCCTATACAAAATCTACAAGTTTGTGAGGATGGATTGTTACCGATCCTGTACTACTAACTAATCTAACTCCCTGATGTAATTTGGTGTGCTGTTCTAAATTTCTCCTAAGGGAAATAATCTAATTAATTAATTACATTTAAGCAAAATGGGTTAGTTACCTTAAAGTGTTATTGGTACATAATATGATGTTAATTCCTAAATGGTTGGGTTAATTTAGAACTGGTATTTTAAGCACATGAATTTATAAATGATTATATTTATGTGGTGATAAGGTAAAGTAATATCTAATAATTGCATTTCTGCTATCGGTGTTAACTTAAATGGGTTCTTAACTAAATGTAGGTGACTTATAACTATCAAATGACATAAATAACGTTATATCCGCACTTGAACATTTGTAGTTCAATTATTAATACAAAATGAAGTTATGCGTACTGTTTATAAAACAATGTTATATACATATCACAATTACTTTTATATATATAATTACGCTACACTAATGTCGTCCTTTCAAGTTTGATGTTGGCGCACTGTTCTTTGTAGACTATCTTCATAACATAGTTCCTTTCGACAAAGTCTTATATGCTCTCCTTACTGGATAGTGTTTATATATATAGTTCACATCTAACACTTCGATGTAAATATGGCTTATATATGTGTTAGCGATGTAGACATACTACTTATTCGTCTGTTCGTTTCACTCATAAAGGCAATGTTACTCTTACACAGGTTAAATGCATGGCGATAATAACGCACAGACAATGTAACTTTTTCACCACATATGCACTGATTTAAATAACAATTACAGTGTCACTGTTTCTGGTTATCTCTGGTCGCTCTCTTCCTGTATCTCAGGTATTTCAATGCTTGACGGGCGACTTAGAGTGTCTGCCAAAGAGTTAAAACTTCCCTTCAAATGCTGGATAGTAAATGCATAGTTCTGGAGTATCAAGGCCCATCTGTAGACCCTATTGCTTCTGGGGAATGCCAGACTGCATAACAGAAAGCGGAGAATTGTTGGTTTCGATCACAAACTGTGCACCTGCTAGAAACCTATGAAGTTTTCTAACACAATAGATTAAGCTAAGGCCCTCCAATTCAGATGCTGAGTATCTTGATTCAGCTGGGCTGATTTTCCGGCTTACGTACATTACTGGATGGAACTTCACTTCATAAAACTGGCCTAGGACTCCCGATATGGAGATAGCACTTGCGCCTGTTCGTAAAAAATAGGTAAGGTTCGGGTTAGGCAAACGCAAAATAGGTGGAACGCTGAATAAATACTTCAATTTTGATAAAGCACCAATTAACTGTGCATCTTGGAAATTCAATTTTGCCGAAGCTTTCAAAATATTAGAAAAAACACTGGTGATTTCCGCCAGATTGGGAATAAATTTACTATAATAGTTAACAAGACTAAGTAGACTTCGGACCTGTTTCTTGGTCGTTGGCATAGTCAAATTAAGAATCTTTGTCACAATTTTTCCATCTGTTCTGAGTTGGCCTCTGCAGATGGTATGCCCTAGGAAGTCAATTTCTTCCATGCCCAACTCTACTTTAGTTGGTTTGACTGTAAGACCGAATAATCGCAACCTATTGAAGACATGTCGCAGTTTCTGTAGGTGTGATGTCCAGTCTACAATATGGATACATATGTCATCAATGTATGTAGATGTATTGGTTACCCCGTGGAGAAGATCCCTAGTTAGACGGACAAAAGTGGCTGGAGCATTACGAAGGCCAAAAGGAAGAAATCGCCACTCATAGAGACCTAAAGGTATGGAAAAAGCTGTTAAAGGAATTGAATTTTCTTGCATCGGGACCTGCCAATATCCTTTCATGAGGTCGAGTTTAGAAAAGATGCGAGATGTAGACATATCAAGGATCAAATCCTCGCATGCTGGGATTGGCTCAGCGTCAATTTTGGTCACTCTGTTTAAACATCGATAATCGATGCAGAGTCGAATGGTTGAGTCCTTTTTGGCAACAAGGACGATAGGGAAAGAATATTCTGACTGTGATTTCTGAATGATTCCACTCGACTCAAGAGATAGTAATTCTTTGTCGAGATTTGCCCTATAATTTAGTGGGATAGAATAAGGTCGACATTTGATTGGGGTGTTGTCAGTCAGAATAATGGAGTGCTCTATTCTGTCTGTCTTTCCTGGGATGTCGGAGAAAATGTCTTTGTACTCCGACACTAATTCTATTATCTGTCGTCGTTGCTCGTCTGTAAGTTTGGTTTCTATCCGTATGCTGTCGATGGTCCCAGTCGTGTCTACTGTAGGTACTGGTAATTCTATTCCATCATCATCTGTTTCGTTCAGTACTGTTGTTGTACTAGCTGTGTGTGCTGTTACCTGGCTAAGTGTGTTTGCGATGTCGTTGTCCTGTGTCGCCCTACCTAATGTAGTTGTATTGTGTAAGTCTGTTGTCCGATTGATTGGTGTGGGTGCATCTTGTTCGTCTGTCCGTAGTTCTTGTCGTGAGAAGTATGGTTTCAGCATGTTGATATGAAATATCTTTAATTTTCCCTTTATTGATATTTCATAATCGACATCTGATATTTTCCGTTCAACGTTGAATGGCCCTTGCCATGATGTTAGTAACAAATTACGTTTATCTGGTAGTAAAAGCAGAACCTTCTGATTGGGTTCCAGGTGTATTGTTTTAGCATCCTTATTTGCATAGTCGCGGTACATCTGTCCTTTCCTCTCCAAAGATGATTTGGATATTACACACGCTTTCATTATTCTATCGCGTGTCTCTGTTACCATCTCATACGGTGTTACTGATGTTGGGTCTTCTGGTAAGCTAGTGATTAGCTGATGGTAAATTGTTAGGGGTCCACCAGAGTTCGCCCCATACACTAATTCAAAAGGTGAGAAACCCGTACTGGAGTGCGGGAATTTCTCGATGGGCGAAATAGCACTGCTGGCAATAGCTGTGTCCCAATCAGATGGGTTTTCTGCTGTTACTTTTGCCAGCATGTGTTTGAGATCCCCATTAATTTTTCTCTATGATCCCGTTGCTCATTGGAGTGGTACGGGGTACAGAAATGATGTTCTATTCCTAACAATTTTGTTAAGGCTTGCGTAGCAGCCGAAATAAACTGCGTTCCACGATCTGATAGAATCGTTCGCGGAAAGCCAAAACGACAAAATAAGTGCAAAAATACATTTGCCACATCTTTGGAGGTGATGTATTTTAGTGGAATAGCTTCGATCCACCTGGTACATAGGATCCACGAGAGTAAGTATGAATCGGTTTCCTTTGCTCGACACCTGATTTAGGGGTCCAACAATATCGACCGCTACACACTCAAATGGTCTAGATGCTAATAATGACCGTTGAACTTCGGCCGTCACATGCTTTCCCTTTCTTACAAGATGCTGACAAATAGTACATGAACGACAGAAAAATTTTATATTAGTACAGAATTTAGGCCAGTAGAAGTGTGACAAAATTCTGGCTCTGGTTTTGTCATAGGCCAAATGTCCAGCAAACGGTGCCTCATGTGCAATCTTTAGCACATTTTGTCGGTATGTTACAGGTAACACCGTCTGTGCAATCTCATGTGCAATCTTTAGCACATTTTGTCGGTATGTTACAGGTAACACCGTCTGCTGAATTTCATGGTTATTATTTGTGTAATAACGCATGAGAATTCCGTTGTGTCTTCTAAAATACCAAGATGCATTCTTAGTCACTTTCGCTCGCTCACCTAACAATTTAAAATAAGTGCGATAGTTTGATCGGTGCGTAGTGCCTCGATAAATTCTTGTCGAGTAGTGTTGTTACTGGCACCACAGGGTGTTAACAGCTGTAACATCTCATTTTGTAGGTCAGTATAGTGTGTTTGAGTATCTGACCTTGTTACAGCATTAGCCATGTTTGTTTGTTTCCAGGCTAATATGTCGTCATCAGTACATTGCTTCAATGAAGCTACACAACCTAAAATCAGATCCGTGCAGGGATCTTGCAGGATTGCGCAAGTAAATGTGCTGGTAAGGAACAGGGTATTAATATGCGCTTTTGCCAGTGGGTATTTCTCAATGGTTCCAGAGAAAGTACGGCATTTGCCAAATTCACCAGTGTAATCTTCTGGTCTAACCAGCTCTTTTCTTAACCAAGTAAAGTGCTGCCGCTATCCAGTAAACAATGGCATGGTTGATCATTGACCAGTGCATCGTAGAACTTCAGATTACCTCTGGAGGCACTAGCTGCATTAGCATCTTCGTTGGAACATGGTATAACATGACTACATTTCAATTTTCCATCCGCATGAAACTGGTGACATGTGTCCCATCTCTTAAAGTCTAATATATCAGTAACTACTGACACACTTTCACATTCACTCTCTGGTAATACATCTTCAAGTTCAGAGTCAATTACACTATCATCGTCAGATGACGTATCGATGAGCACAGCATTATTTGCCTTCATTCGTTGCCTACCAAGGCACTTAGAGCTATAATGGCCATAGCTCGAACAAAAGTAGCATTTAACATCGCGTTTAAATGAATTTCGTCTACTTTCTTGCTTTTTTATTATGGTTTCTAAGTGTGAGGGATATGCCGGGTTCTTGTCGCACATAGAGTAGCTAGGATGAAAAAATTTACAATATCCACACTGTGGTGGCTTCTGGTAAGGTTTGTCTTTCTTATGATACCCTTTCTGATTATATGATCTACTAGGTACGTTCTTAACAAAAGCAGTGATCTCTGTATCATGAGTGGTGGTCTTAAATATGTCACGATTAGAGGAAAAATATGCTGAACCCCGTTTTTCTAGTTGTTCAATGGATTCTATGTCTGCTTGTTGAAGGAACTTAGGAAAAGGGGTAGGGACTGTGTTTATCACTTTATCCATTACCATTAGATCTTGTAACTTATCAAAGTTTTCCACCACTTTCGCTGCGTTAATCCATTTCTTGAATGTACTCTGGACGTTTGAGATGTAATCTAGGAAGGTTTCAGTTGGCTTTGGTTTTATTTGGGAAAACTGAATTTGATAACCAGTGGCACCAAGAAGGAAATGCTGCATAATCCTATCGTGGATGTACTGATAATTACTCCTTAGTTCTGTAGGTATTGATTCTATAACCTTTAATGGCTCCCCACTGAGATTTCTCATGTAGATCATTGCCCAATCTTCTAATGGTATTTTCTGAGTCTTAAGTTGGAATTCCATATTGTCTGTATATGCTGAGATTGATTCGCCTACGCTATATGGTTTGATCAGGCCTTTATATTTACTAAATTTGTTTTGTTCTTCCTGGCTCTTTTGTTTACTAGAGGCTATTTTGGGTGTTTGAATCTATCTCCATCTCTTTCATATTTAACTTCGTTTGTGCATCTACCTCTATCTGTTTCTGTTTAGTGGCATGATCTAAATCTAGTTGTTTTTGCTTGGTGGCATGATCTAAATTTAGCTGTTTTTGTTTGGTGGCTTCCTCTATGTCTTTCATATCTTTTTGATGTTGCCTTTCTATTCTCTTTCGTCTCTCTCCAGAGCAGCTTTTTGATCTGTTTCTTCTCTGTATCTTTGATCTGCCCATTTCTCTAATTTCTCTCCAGTATGGCCTAGTTCTTTGCCCGCCTGGATGTACTCACTTAATGATGCCATTTTTGGCTTTATGTTATTTCACGATGATATCACTGTAGTTTTACATAATGCTTTATAGTTATGTGTTAGTTATTTACATTCTCACTGAAAATAAAGATGCATGGTTAACATGGTGAATATCAAAATAATTCGAAAATATACTCATCTAATTTGTCGGAAAATACGACCCTTGGGATGTTCCACCGCTGTCTTCCGGACACAAAATTGATCGACTTGATAACAGAACTGATGCTTCTGTTTAGTAGAGCATCAATACTTTAGACACATGCATATGATATAAATACATGTTCATATTTCATGCGGCTGATGAATCATAAATGTGATCTAGATAATGATAAATGATGTTAATGAATGCATGTTATGATAGTATACATGATCGTCATGATTAGTCAGATGATTCGTCATATGAATGTCAATGTCGTCTTGTCTTCACTTTTTATCTTGTTTGGTATAACTATGTTCTATGGCTTTCATTCAGTAGCTAATTTACTTTCTTTGTGCAAAAAGACCTTATTTTGCACAAATATCTACATGAATGTGATGAATGTTGACATTAATGGCTGTATCACAGAAAATGAAATGTACACAATGGTTTGCTTGACAATTTAAATACATATTTGTATACATTTTCATTACCACAAATTCATACACATTTCCTATTAATTTTCGTAGAATAACACAACTTGTAAATTAATCTTTCTTCATTGTGGTTCAAGCTCCACGAATGGTAACATTTTAAGTATCGAATAGTACTGGTGTTGATCACTAACGTTCACTCGCAAAACAAAATTATTTCTGACATTGTATGGTAAATAATTTACGTTAGTTTTAGGTACTTTTAACACAAAATAATGACTAATGGTGCTGTTGACGTTGGTTCAGGGACTTCTGACACCAAATGGGGTCCTGCCTGTCGACGTTGGTTCAGGCACTTCTGACACCAAATGGGGTCCTGCCTGTTGACGTTGGTTCAGGCACTTCTGACACCAAATGGGGTCCTGCCTGTTGACGTTGGTTCAGGCACTTCTGACACCAAATGGGGTCCTGCCTGTTGACGTTGGTTCAGGCACTTCTGACACCAAATGGGGTCCTGCCTGTAAGCGACTTGCTTGCGACAGGTATTCTCAGGACTCCCCTACTTTTGCACCACACGAAATTAATAACTCGTGTTGTTTGCAAAAGGATGCATTTTTATTTGGAGCTGATTACAAACAAGCTCCGCGAGCGGAATACTTCATTGACAATAAACATCATAGTACGTTACATAGATGCAATGAAGGGGTGATAATGATACTATTAATCACTGAATGGAATCTAAGCCTAACAATCCCTATTATCTATAAACTTATAGTATTCATAGGGAACACGTCTATTCTCTAGCCGTCTCAGTCGCAGTCTGAACCACGCTTCTAGTTGCATGTTCAAACACGGACGCTGGTTCCTCCGTGCGCTGGCGAGTCTTGCGTGCATGGAGTCCCAGCACGCTGGTCAGTTAACTCTAGTAACCTGTACTCCATGGTTACTCGTCGAGAGGCGAGTTTCCTAGTGTCTTGGGAAACCCCCGCTCACTTACACTCAATGCCCTTTTGGTTGACACAAGTGTGTCCTGTTCAAAAGCTATTTATAGCGCTTGTGTCTCTTCTGTCTGGTGTTCTCTACTGGTCGCTGTCTTAGCTCTGTTTCCTATATTCTTAACTCTGTAAACTCTTATCTAGATCTTTGACAATTATGTCATTCGTCCATCTCTTGATGTTATCTGCCCACTTGTATCATTGTCTACTTCTTGCTCGCTTGCCGTCCAGTATCGGCTTTATAACATGGCCAAAATATTTCACTTGCCTCCTCTTTATGTTTTCATAAACTCTCTCTTCATTCCCAGGTTTTCTAGAACCTCTGCATTTGATTGTTTTTGTTTCAATGAAATATGACATATTCGTCTGTATATTCACATCTCCAGAGCCTCTATTTGATTTTCTAGTTGCTAGTTCAATGGCCAAGCTTCTGCGCCATACAGTAGTGGTGAATATACGTTGCATTTGACAATTCTCATTTTTAATGTGTTATTAATCTCTCTAAATGTTAATACTGATTTCATGCTGTTGAAAGCATTTTTGGCCATTCCTATTCTCTTTTTGATTTCTATTTTACTTCTGTCATTATCTGTTATTTATATGTCCAAGATGGGTGAAACTTGTTACTTGTTCTAGCATCTCCCCATTTACTGTGATGTTCGTTGTTCATGGATGACCTTTCCTTTCCACTGCTAATTATCATAGTTTTCACGTTCTTTGGATGGTAATATCTAAGCCGCATTCTGCACTGTGCCTGTTTACTTGTTCCACTAGGTCTTGTAACTCTTGCTTGCTTTCTGCTAGTAACATGGTATCATCAGCATACCTAATAAATATGAGTCATGTATTATTGATTATTTTTCATGCATTTTAATGTTTATTGTTCTTTTGTTGTCAAAGAATTGCTTCATAAGAGATGTTGAATGAAAGAATGTATGACAGGAAATAGAGAAGAAGGGCAGAATGTCAGATGGGCCTGCGTGCCCAATTCTTAACCCTTGGATAATAAAGATTTACTTACTTACTACTTACTTACTTACTTTATGATTCTTCCATCGATAAATCCAGGCAGTTCAACTTATTTAAAAATTCTTTCTATGTATAGGTTGAAGAGGCTTGGGGACAGCACACATCCCTGCCGTACTTCTCTGTTTATCTCTATAGGTGACAAATAGTTATTTTTGCATCTAATAGATGCCACTTGTTCCCTGTACAAGTTACTAATAAGTCTGATGTCCTTTCGGTCTACTCCTATATCATGAAGGTATATAATTAGTCGTTCATGCTGCACTCTATCAAAAGCTTTCTCATAGTCTATGAAACAAACATATATACTTTTCTGAAATTCTGTATATGTTTCAATTAACATCCTCAAACAGATAATTGCTTCTCTGATGTCACTGGTTGTGCAGAACCCAAATTGTTATTCAGCTACTTCCTCATCTATTTTGTGTTGAATTCTTTCTCGTATGACCTTGAGTAGTAACTTAGTTATGCGGCTCATTAAGCTAATAGTTCTGTAATCCTCACACTCAACAGCTCTTGGCTTCTTCGGTAGTGTGATGAAAATGGATGTTATCAAATCCTTGGGATGTACCCAGTATTATATATATCATTACATAATTCTGTGATAGTTTCAATGCCAAAGCTGGATAAGGATTTTATCATCTCTGTTGTTATCTTGTCCGGACCTGCAGCCTTTCCTTCTTTCATGTTTTTTATTAGACTTCTCTTCTTCAGCCTTTAATATGTTTGGTCCATCTTGAGTATTATACATTGTTGGTTTATTGACCCTGCTGTCCCAGAATAAATCTTCGGTGTACTCTGTCCATCTTTTTATTATGTCAGCATTATCAATTACAACTTCTCCATATTTTTGCTCTGATACAACCATTTCCTGTTATATTATGTTTATTCTTTGTAATATGAGGCCGGAGGTCGGCCTCAAGATAGAAGACCACCGGGACGAGTGGTCAACCTCAAGTAGAATAGAGGTGATACCGTGCCCCGATGTAAGGGCAGGGTAGGTGATAAAATGGGGGACTATTAACGAGTTCTCTCATGAGACACGGAGGCGTTGACCAGATAGTTAGCACTCTGGTCACGACAGAATCACGCCTACATGATAGCCACGATTGCCACTCAACAAGAGGCAGCTAATGTAAGCGTGCTAAGTATCACGGCACGCAAAAAGCCGAAGGACACATCAAGGTCCTTCCGCGTGCTGTGTAGCCAGGCAGACCGGGGACCGACTTTGTAGAAAGCAGACGTTTAGTATTGATAGGAGTTTTGTGTAACCAAATAGATAGAGATTAGCAATAGGGTTTAGGAAACTAGTGATAGGCATTTCTGTGGCTTTGTGTGTGATTTGATAGCGACTGTTTTGTACTTGTAAAGAGCCAACGGCAATAAAATGTACCATTCAATTCCTCTCACACGACTTGCAAGTTTTTGTATGGTGTGGGAGAAGTAATCCGATGATGCCTGACACATGAGTTGTTGACAGTTATGTGATCATGTAATTCTTTCGAGTTGTGTTTTATTTCCAGATCCTCTGTTCCTTTGCATTTTTTCTGCAACCACTCTTCTTTTGCAACTCTGCACATATGACGCATTTCTCTATCTTTCTTTCTTTGAATCATTTTGCTTAATTTCATCGGTTATCCATAATTTTTGTTTCTTTCTTGTTATACTTTATATTATTTTCAGGTTTTCTCAATGTGTGTCTTACCCAGCATCGTTGTCTTTTCCCCACTTCTTGATTCACTTGTATTTCAGCTTTTTTCAAGAACTCCACAAAGTGATAATCATAACACTTTAGTCCCTTTATTTTATAAAACCACCAATGAATGAATTGAAAAACTTCTACGACTCCCTGAAAGCGGTCTATAGTCCTACATCACCAGGCATAGCTCCCCTCCTCAGTGCAGATGGGGGAAAATTGGTCACCAATAAGAAAGACGCTGGGCAGAGCATTTCAGCAACATCTTAAATGCAACTTCCTTCTTCGATGATGAAACCATCAACTGCCTTCCTCAAGTTCCCATCAATGATACATTTGATGACCTGCCAACCATAGTGGAAGTAAACAAAGCCATCCAGCAACTTTCCAGCGGCAAAACACCTGGTCCTGACTCCATCCCAGCAGAGATATACAAGGCAGGTGGGCCGGTCCTAAAAGAGCAGCTTCACCAAGTCTTCACAAACATATGGGTGAACGAGACCATGCCACAAGATTTTAAGGACGTAGCAATAGTCCACCTTTACAAACGTAAAGGAAACTGTCAATCCTGTGACAACCACCGAGGCATCTCCTTGCTTTCAATTGCAGGGAAGATACTCGCCAGAATTCTTCTCAGTCGCCTCAAGGCCCATCTCGATCAAGGTCTTCTTCCTAAGAGTCAATGTGGCTTCAGAAAAGAATGTGGAACTGTTGACATGATTTTCGCTGCAAGAGAAATGTCAGGAACAGAACTGCGAAATGTTCTCCACCTTCATAGACCTTACCAAGGCTTTTGATACAGCCAGCAGAGAAGGACTGGAAGATTATGGCTGTCCACGAAAGTTTGTCCAAATAGAGCGGCTATTTCATAATGGCATGATGACATGCAAGCAAGAGTACGGGAAAATGGTGAACTGTCTGAGCCCTTTCCTGTCACCAATGGAGTGAAGCAAGGATGTGTCCTGGCACCAACACTGTTCAGCCTCATGTTTTCAGCTATGTTAACGAATGCCTTCGAGAACAACGACATTGGAATAGACATCAACTACCGCATGGATGGAAAGTTGTTCAATCTCAGAAAGCTGAAAGCTAAAACCAAAATTAACAGCGACACCGTCAGAGAGCTCCTGTTTGCTGATGATTGTGCTCTATACGCCAACTCAGAGGCAGACATGCAACATAATGTTACAAATTTCTCATTGCATTTCCCAAACTCTTCAACTACTTTATTTATGTCTTTCTCAGTGTTAAGGTTTCTAACCAGTATGCCGGTGTGATGCTTGTACATTGTCCAGTTTGCTTTCTTGTAGTTCCACCTCAAAAGGGTGCTGCTTTCACTTAGAAGCTCATTTTCTCCAGTTAGAAAGACTGGCCGATGGTCACTGCCACCAAATTGTTTCCCAACAAGTCCTGTAATGTTTCACGCCAGGTCTGGTGAATGAAAAGCCAGGTTAGGTGTAGTTGTAGTGTGCCATGATCTCCAGCAGAGAGTATGTGGGTCAGACTGCTTTTAATCAAGATGCACCTGTTTTCATCCTGCCAGCCTTCCAGTCTCTCTCCTCTCTGGTCCATGTGATCATAGCCCCAGCTCTGTGAAATCGCCACACACAATCCTATATTCTTTTAATGGTGGTGTGTCCAGTGCCTGTAGGCGGTCACTTGGACAGTAGTTATTGATCAGATGTAGGTCTGTATTGCTTGTCTTAAGTTTAAATGGTTGCATGCAAACACATGGTAATTTCCACCACCTTACATCTCACATGCTCAATGTATGACCAATCTGCAATTATTTTCTCCTGTCTTTGTTCCATTTCTGATCTTTGCCCTCCATGCAACATGATCAGCAGTGACTTGCCTGTATCAATCATACCTTGCTTACAGTGAATACATACCTGGTGATGCTTGCTTGTGTTCGTTGGTGTGACGAAACGGCTACAGATCGGCAGATCTCTGCATAATATCCCTTTGAAGGGAGTGTGATGTGTTGGTCTCCCTTGAATTAATATCAATTAATAGGGGATTCCCCATCAAAAAGTAGTGCGTGGCGGCGCTATTCTAGTTATTTATAGATAAATCTAGAATGTTCCCTCAAGTGCGTACGTGGTCGAGATCTCTAGGTTCACGAGTGCTTCATGCAGCACGGGTTGGGAGAACTTATCGTGACTCTGGTTTTCTCCATGAATCATGGAATTCACGCGGCCGGTGTAGGCAGGTTGAAGGCGCACTGAGTTAGTCGTGGTCAGTCGCCAACCAGACCTCAGCGTAAGACAGATCACAGCCAACGGGCTGCTGTAATTTTGATGTCAATATTCGCGGCCAGAGCGGACATCTGCAGTCAAGTTTGTGATTGTTCAATCACAGGTTAGTTGAATGCTTATTCTATTGTTTAACTGTTGTCTTTATGCCGTGCCAACCTCCCCGAACGAATTAATTGCCGTCGGAAATGAGTTGTCGCGTAGCGTTACCAGTTACAGCTGGCTGTCTGCATATTTAAGTAGCCTTTATCGATCAGCGACGTAATGTGTTACCTGATGGAACAAGCCGTATTCCACAGCGAGTGGTGTGTAAATAAAATAGGCTGAACGATGTGCTTTACAAAGTGTGTAGCATTTACTTGTTTGGTTTATTAATTACGCAGGCAAGGCGAAAGTTTGTCAGTCATTACATCAACATGCTAGACGCTGTAAATAATGATAAGGTAGAGCTTATTATTAGAGATGTGTAATGTGCTTCGTGACATTAGAATTGTAACTTAATTGATCTTTCAGTGGTGGTGATTTTTCGAGGAATCAAGGTGAGATCGGCCATGGTGTATTTACTGTGTGAAGATAACAGTGTTATTCCGTGTAAGCCGGATGGTGTTACATCGATAGGATAACAGTTGATAGAAAGTATTTATGAAACTATTGTTACTGCTTGTGTCCGTCCGCTAGAATGACCGTGCGTGTTCCATCGTACGTTTGTCTAGACAGCCGACTGGGAGGTAGGCCGGTACGCCCAACCCGTTAGGTTACAGGTCCGTACCCAAAGCGATCGGGCATAGCCGATGGGTGAACATACCCAATCGAGGGTGATGCGGCACTCCGTAATTCGAGGCCGTGGTGTCTAGATAGATCGAGGATTTGAACCTAACCGTTTCTGTCTCTAATATTATACTCTTCTGGAACCCTGACTCGGTTCATGGAGTACTTGGAGTACTGCCGTGAAGTAGTAGTAGATGAGGGGAATAACCCCCCCCCCCCCAAAAAAAAAAGGTGGAGCCAGAGTTTGGTAGTGGAGAGTCTGGAGGCTTGCTACATTGGATGGCGTGACTTACGTCGTCACGGGACAAGGTACACGAGACCCACAGTAGCTGTGGAAAAGTGTAATGGTGGATGGCCACCACAGCTGTGCTCGACCGGCACAGGTATGACTGACCTGGAAGATAGTCAGTGAATAAAAGGGCAACTCAGGATCTGGGGCAGGGATCCCAGAACTGACACTATGGCTGTGATATGAGTTTGTTATTTCAGTGTAACAATTCATGAGTTCTCCTTGGTTACTACTATAGTAATGAATTATCAGGAGTATAATTCATTATGGTCATATAGTTGTTAATGTGTGTAATTGATCAGTCCATGGGTTAAGGGATTGGTGAATTGATGAGTCTGTCAGGAAGGAGATGTCCGACTGGACACCTTCTCGATAAAGTAATCACTACACTGAAAGGGAAGTAGGTGTATATGTTGATTGATGATGGTAGATGAAACCGGATTGGACTGGCACCAGGCGAAAGATGCTTTGACAGAGTCATACAGTCGACTCTGGTGCTAGGGGTTATTGGTAGCCCAAAAGTGTTACTTGACTGAACAGGTGGGCTATTGCTTTCTCTTACATCATTATGCCTATACATTATGATTACTAGTAGATCTATGATGTGATGATTTCATACTCATGTTGGTAGACATGAGGTATGTTTGAGAGGCAGGTGACATGGTGGAGATGCTGTTAGTCTTTGTTGTAGTTGAGTACTCACACCAACCTCTCCGTGTTTCAGGATCTGTTATTACGATACCGAAGAAGATTCGAGAGCTTCACCATGAGCTCTATGGGCCCACTCATTCCAGTGCCTATCCAGAAGTTGATTGAGGCCAGACTGGGAGTGGTCGTCTGATTCTGCGAGATCAATGTTGGAAGGAGCTGAGTGCTGAATATGTCGGTAGGTCTAGGTTAGGACCTCTGCCAAGAGTCCGACGAGTGTCATCCGATCCTGAGAGGATCCAACACTGAAACGTCTGGTGATTCTAGCCAGTGAAGCACTGGTGAAATTCATACTCAGTGTAAACCTTGGTGATTGCAAGGTCAGGAACTTTCAAGTTGAGCAAAGTGATCATTGTTACCGGTCACCATGGCCTGTGTGATATGCTTCTGGCCCGGCTGGGTCATGGGACACCATGTATAATTTGATGCTTAAATAGTGTTTCTACATTGGTTACCTTTATGAAGCCAACACGTGGTCCAGTGACCTAGGACATTGATTACAACATTGGTGGGAACACCAGAGAGACATGTTTGTTAAGGTAGTGAACTACCTCAGTCCAACGTGGTGAACTGTTGACAGTGTATGCTAGGTTGTGATCTATACCCATTGATCAGGGTGGTTACATGAGACTGTGTGAAGGACATGGAAATAAGGTGAAGTGTTTAGTCACCTGATAGACTTTGCCAGTGACATTGTGTGTTCATGTGGATCAACCACTCATTGTGTAGGTGACATATCAGTGTGTGGGTCACTTAAGAGATAGAAGAGTGACCAGGCTCTTGTGTATTTTGATACGGTGCTACATGTACTTTTTCTGCAATTGGGAGACCGCTAATATGCTAGGGTCGGCCCAGACTTCATCAGGAGTGTGACGAGGGAAATAGTACTACAGCAAGGAAGGATCCTTGTTCATCAGTGCAGTGTCAGTCAGGCAGTGGTACAGCGCTTGATCAGCCCGTGATTGGTTCTCTGTGTGAAGAGGGAACTTTGGAGAGGCAGCAGACCTTGGAGTTCCAGTCCACTGGAGAAGCCTGGGTGAGTCGCTACCACGACTGGACAACCGCACGAGCTATCGTCCGCCTCCATGATGAAGAATACTCATCGGCATCTCTGATCTTGTACATAGTTCTTCTAGTCTGGCTTTCAGCCATCCTTCTCTGTGTTGTGGTTGACTTAGTTCAGAATTAAATTTTTGTTCTCTTA
The DNA here is from genome assembly GCA_014155875.1 of Cepaea nemoralis. Taxonomy (NCBI): domain Eukaryota; kingdom Metazoa; phylum Mollusca; class Gastropoda; order Stylommatophora; family Helicidae; genus Cepaea; species Cepaea nemoralis. Next base: position 93,483 of record JACEFZ010028075.1, read on the forward strand.
GCTATGACTTTGTGCAGTGATATGACTGGTGTCTGGTCCGAGCCCCCTTGGGGTTTGGAACCCTAGGTGAGGGAGGGGAGGTTCAGCTGTCCCGGCTTGTGTGGGGCCTGGTAGATGTAGAGTGCTATTGAGGTGGTTGGAGCAAAGGCAGGGGATAGTATGTATCGTGGCAAACCAGTCCAAGCCCCGGCAGTTTTGTCACAGTTGGCTTGAGCTCCAACGCGAAGTCCTGTATGTCGGATGAAGGCATCCTGTTGTCCAACATCAGTGTGATGTCAGACAGGACCTGAAGTTTGCGTGAGTATCCGTTGTCCCATGTCTGGCTTATTGGTGTGCAGACTGGTGGTTCCTCGCCGTACAGGCAGACACTCTCCGACTTCGGAGGAATCGGCATTCCTGCTGACTTCAGCCAGGACCCCGAAGAGACCTGTTTCCCAGGACGCTCGACGAGGACGCGTCAATAGGTCTTGGCCAGTATAGAACCTGGCCCTGGTGCCTTGGAAACACCTCTGCGTCCCATACCTGGTGATATTCTGAAATCTGTCTGCTGAAAATACCAGGAGCTATTACATATGTGAATTTTGTATGCTCAACCTCATAAATCATATCACAAAACATCTACTCAGAATTATGAGAACAAGAATGACAATAAAGATGGAAACTGGGAAAGAACAGTATGGAAATGTCAAAGGAAAAGTTACAAAGAATGCATGCATCAAGATGACTAACACGTTATGGACAGACCAGAACAGGTCATTATTCTGCGCCTCAGAACAGGACACAATAGATTACACAACCACATGTATACAAAATTCAAGATTGGTGAAACAGCTATGTGCACATGTGGATTGGCCTCGCAGACAGCAGAGCACATACTCCAAGCCTGCGCAAAATATAACATATCTAGGCATACATGCTCAAGATTACTCAGATTATCCGATACTGAAAATTTACAACATGAGTATCATTTTATAAGCAATTATGTCTGTTCTTGTCTGTCATGACATACCATCAGATTACGCAAAAATAAGTTCTCAGAAAAAAAAATGCATTAACTATTGTGACATTAGGTTACAGAAAATTTTTAAAAATTATTTAATCAACACATTTAAATATAATTTTATCCTTATCATTCAATCAGATCAGAGGTCGCAATAACAGCTGTCATTGTCCAAGATATATAACAGCTTGAAAAAGTGTGTGAGCTTCTAGAAAAGAGAGTTGTATCAAAATCCTTGTTAAGTCACAAAGAGAAAAGCCACTACAAGTAAGTCACTAAAGTAAAGAACCTTTTAAGATGTCAAGATGTGTAATGGGCTTATGGTGCCAGCCTCACAACTTATAGACCAATCAGCCCACGATGGGTGGGTGGGTGGGCGGAGTGATGTTGTCAATATCAAGTGGGCTGCCTTTACTTCCCCAGACATTTCCCGCTGCCTGTTTTAGGATAGTTGACTTTGGAGCCCAGGTCAATGTCTTAGGATGGTTGACTTTGGAGCCCAGGTCAATATTTTAGGATGGTTGACTTTGGGACCCAGGTCTGTTTTAGGTTTGTTTTTTTTTTTGGAGCCCAGGTCAATGTTTTAGGATGGTTGACTTTGGAGCCCAGGTCAATGTTTTAGGATGGTTGACTTTGGAGCCCAGGTCAATGTTTTAGGATGGTTGACTTTGGAGCCCAGGTCAATGTTTTAGGATGGTTGACTTTGGAGCCCAGGTCAATGTTTTAGGATGGTTGACTTTGGAGCCCAGGTCAATGTTTTAGGATGGTTGACTTTGGAGCCCAGGTCAATGTTTTAGGATGGTTGACTTTGGAGCCCAGGTCAATGTTTTAGGATGGTTGACTTTGGAGCCCAGGTCAATGTTTTAGGATGGTTGACTTTGGAGCCCAGGTCAATGTTTTAGGATGGTTGACTTTGGAGCCCAGGTCAATGTTTTAGGATGGTTGACTTTGGAGCCCAGGTCAATGTTTTAGGATGGTTGACTTTGGAGCCCAGGTCAATGTTTTAGGATGGTTGACTTTGGAGCCCAGGTCAATGTTTTAGGATGGTTGACTTTGGAGCCCAGGTCAATGTTTTAGGATGGTTGACTTTGGAGCCCAGGTCAATGTTTTAGGATGGTTGACTTTGGAGCCCAGGTCAATGTTTTAGGATGGTTGACTTTGGAGCCCAGGTCAATGTTTTAGGATGGTTGACTTTGGAGCCCAGGTCAATGTTTTAGGATGGTTGACTTTGGAGCCCAGGTCAATGTTTTAGGATGGTTGACTTTGGAGCCCAGGTCAATGTTTTAGGATGGTTGACTTTGGAGCCCAGGTCAATGTTTTAGGATGGTTGACTTTGGAGCCCAGGTCAATGTTTTAGGATGGTTGACTTTGGAGCCCAGGTCAATGTTTTAGGATGGTTGACTTTGGAGCCCAGGTCAATGTTTTAGGATGGTTGACTTTGGAGCCCAGGTCAATGTTTTAGGATGGTTGACTTTGGAGCCCAGGTCAATGTTTTAGGATGGTTGACTTTGGAGCCCAGGTCAATGTTTTAGGATGGTTGACTTTGGAGCCCAGGTCAATGTTTTAGGATGGTTGACTTTGGAGCCCAGGTCAATGTTTTAGGATGGTTGACTTTGGAGCCCAGGTCAATGTTTTAGGATGGTTGACTTTGGAGCCCAGGTCAATGTTTTAGGATGGTTGACTTTGGAGCCCAGGTCAATGTTTTAGGATGGTTGACTTTGGAGCCCAGGTCAATGTTTTAGGATGGTTGACTTTGGAGCCCAGGTCAATGTTTTAGGATGGTTGACTTTGGAGCCCAGGTCAATGTTTTAGGATGGTTGACTTTGGAGCCCAGGTCAATGTTTTAGGATGGTTGACTTTGGAGCCCAGGTCAGTTTTCGGATGGTTGACTTTGGAGCCCAGGTCTATTTTAAAAACTGTACTTATGTGTATTAAAATAAATTATTACTGTGCCAGCAGGCAAGCATGCTAGTCACTTCACTGCGCCATGGCTACCAACCACCACTACAAACATCTTATTTTATTGTAAGAGAACAGCTGTAATAGAAAGTTGATCAAATACACGTTTGCCAAGAGAAATCTCTTACAACAGATTTGCCAGTCAAACTCCTTTTCTTTTGAAAACCCTAACAGATGAATCTTAAACATTTAAAGAATATGATCCTGCAACAAATCAATACTACTACTAGACATGTTGTCTGTCATTAACACTTCAAAGAAGAAAGTCCTTTTCTATTATCTCCATCCCAGTAAGTGAACCAGTCATTTTTAGTCACAGGGCCACTCAGCTTTAGCATAATCAACAGCAAACGAAAGATGAAAAGGCATGATCAACAAATTGTATTTGTTTACTTTGCAAATGTCAATAATTGTACTATTATTCATAATGGTGTATTACATTAATATCTGTTATAAAGAATAACAATTTCTGATTTATTTCACAAGAGCACACAACTCGGAACATTCCATCTCCAGTTAAACAATCTTAGCTAAACAAATTAACACAGTGAATTGTGAAATAAGATAAACTAAACTATGATTCTACATCAAAAAAGAACACAAACACAAAGCAATAAAATGCTACAGTTATTCATGAAAACCCTGGACAGCTCATTCGGCATTCCTGTTTCCCTGTCAGTGGCTGTAACAGTTGCCAAACTGTCAGACTGTGGCTGTAACAGTTGCCAAAGTACATGTGATAGACTCGTGTGCAAGGTATATGACGGTTGACATGGTCAATATCAAGCCGACTGCCTTGATTTCCCACATTTTCTGATAATGATTTAAGGCCGTGTCAACTTTAAAACCCATTTCAATGAGAAAAATCCCAGCATCCAGGGGTAGGGAAATCTAAGCTTAATTCAGGAGCCAGCCATTTTTTTTTTCAGGTGCCATTTCTTTAAAAACATGGGTTAAGAAATACATGCAGGCTACGTCAATGGGGATTCAAACACATGACCACAGGTCAGCAGGCAAGCATACTAGCCTGTATTACCATTGCTATGGTAATATATATATTATATATATATATATATATTTTTTTTTTTAAATTTGCATATCCTTAACAGGACATCACTGTCAACAGCAGCATCTTTCAGCTGTCTGTTGAGCTCTTGGCAAGATTATGCTCAGTAGTTTGCCATTGCTTTCTGAGCGGCCGGCTCAGATCCCGCAAGTCACGAGCGGGGGTCGAACCGCCTCAGCTCTCGTCCTGCGTGATAAACGGGATTACAGAGAGAAAGTGTTGTAACCCCACAGCCAGAGAGACCGGCATATATATATATACATATATAAAATATGGTGAGGGATATGTGTGTGTGTGTGGTGTGTGGGTTGGGAATATTGCGTGGTAGGGGGTGTATGTGATGTGCGGGTGGGGGATTGTGTGGTGGGGGATTGGGTTAAGGCATGTGTGGATGGGTGGAAGTTGTATGTGTGGGTCATGGGGTGTGTGTGAGTGGTTTGGGGATGTATGAGTGGTTAGGGAGATGTGTGTGTGTGTGGGGGGGGGGGGGGGGGGGGGGGGGGTAGGGACATGTCAGTTGGTGGGGATGTGTGTATGGTTTGGGGATGTGTGAGTGGATGTGCAATGGGTGGGTTGGTGGGGGATTGTGTGCGTGGGTGGGGAATATGTGGTTGATAGAGATGTGGCTGGGGGATGGGTGGTTTGAGGTGTCGGTGGGGAGAGGTGTGGAGAGGATGTGTGGGTTAGGATGTGGATGGGTGTGGGATGTGTGGTTTAGTGGGGGAATGTTTGTGGGTGGCAAGTGTGTTTTGGTTGGGGGATCAGGTGAGGGCAGTGTGTGTGGATGGGTCGGTTGGTGGGGTATGTATGTGTCCCTGGTGTGCGTGTGTGTGGCTAGGTGGGGTGATATATGGATAAGTGGGAGATGGGCCTCATAACATGGTAATAAGCCTTGTTTATGTTTACAACATTCATTTCACAATGTTTATTTTTCTTCCTATGTAATTGTATAATGCTCTTGATGAATGAAAGACGAGTGATTGGAAGGGCCGAATGTAAGACGGGCCTGCACGCCCAATTTGTGACCCTAATAAAGTTGATTTGATTTGATTTTGCTCCTGAACATGAGAGAAACATGCACAATAATCACAACAATAATAGGATTATCTCCTATTTATGATCTCTCATGATATTCAAGATTGTCATTTCTAAAATACAACATAAACATCACATTTTTTAGGTGCCTCATCTTTGTGCACTTGCTTATGCCTCTTCAGAAAGTCAGTGCCAGTAAAATGTGCACTACAAATATCTCAATGTTTCCTGAGTGTGTACGTTTGTGGTGTTTCAACTATCACTATCCCTCTGTACGTGTTCATCAGTGGTGCTACAGACTGAATGCTGTATTAAAAGAGCATAATAGTAATTACAACTATTAAGTTCCTCTCTGTCAGGGTGCTAATATTGTAAAATGGCATTGATTTGTCCTTGAAACATTCCTGGCAACAATTCTAGCACTCTACACATCAATGAACAACAGTGTCAGTCATATATTCATTTATTCTACTAACACATTGCTCAATATGTATAAATAAGAACAACGACCTAGAACACATTGTTAAAACTATTCTAGTATCTAGGACACAACACTCATTGGTCTGTCACAAATAGCAAACTACATGAGCATTTGGGCTCACCAATCTCCTGTGAGCTGGTCTCCCTGGCTAAGGAGTTAACGTCTTTCTCCGTAATCCCGTATATCCACGTAGGGTAAAGCAGCTTCACGAGAATTGGTCGTGAATCGCGTCACATTGGTTACTTACGGGGTATGTGAGCCGGTCGCTCAGAAACAATGGCAAACTACTGAGCGTAATCTTGCCAAGAAATAAACAGCGGTAAAATGCTGGTGTTAACAGCGATGTCGTGTAAAATAAATTAATTCAGTTGCATGTCCTTCACAGGACGTAGCAGTCAACCCCAGCATTTTCGCTGTTCGTGATTCCTGGGCAAATTTTACGTTCAGTAGTTTGCCATTGCCGGTCTCTCTGGCTGAGGGGTTACACCACTTTCTACATAATCCTGTTTATCCACGCAGGGTCTCTCAGCAAGGCGAGAACTGGAAGCGGTTCGACCCATGCTCGTGACTTGTGGGATAATCAGCCAGCCGCTCAGAAAGCAATGGCAGACTACTGAGCGTAATCTTGCCAAGAAATCAACATACAGCTGAAAGATGCTGATGTTGACAGCGATGTCCTGTAAAGGATATGCAAAACATTTATTTTATTTAGTTTGCCATTGCTTTCTGAATGACTGGCTCCTATACCTTGTTCTGTAAAAAAGATATGTGGAAAAAAAATCTCCTGTGAGAGCCCCAGTAGAATAGCGGCTAGATACTTGCCTGCTGACCCGGTAATCATGGGTTCAAATTCTATGTGGATTTGAACATTTACCCGGGCTTCCAGATTGATCCAGTCTAAAATGGGTGCCAGAAAATGACTTGGGAAGTAAAGGCAGTTGGTGTCACATTGACCACATGACCTTGGAGTGCCAATTGTCTATACAAATATGTGTCTAGCACCATATGCCTCAAGGTGTGTACAAGGGTCATTGACTGACTTGACTATTACTTCCCTATACAAGGTGTGTACAAGGGTCATTGACTGACTTGACTATTACTTCCCTTCTGTGGCTCCATTGAGTGCCCAGTTGTAGAATAATCCCATGTCAAACATGATTATATTCTATCTATGGTTTTCCCAGCTCACTCTATCATAGGACTTATGCTTTCCTACTCATATACCATCAAGCTAATCCATGGGAAGAAGAGTTGTAAATACTCACAGAGACTAAGCTCAATAACTCACCAACTTGTTACCCATTCACATATCAAAGATCTTGACACACTTTATATGCTTTCTTTTATAACACTTCATAGTACAACCTGAGATAAGAGATGCATCACATTATCACACTGATTAGATTTCTACCCTGTATGTGTTCTCTTGTGACATTTCAGAAACGTGACTGAAGCAAATAACAAATATGTGATCGCACATAACATCATTAATTTAATAGGGCAGAAAATAAAAGACATGAAATACTGTGTTTTTTAATGAGGAAAGTTAATAAATACATTTAGCATAATAATGGGAGTGAGACAGGGATGCTTTTTGTCATCTGTATTATTCTTCCTGCCTTTTGTCATCTGTATTATTCTTCATGACTACAGACTGTTTATGAAGACAACAATAACTACTGCCTGAAATGGATTTCAATGACATCTGGTAGAAAAACCAAATGATATGGACTTTGCTGAATACAGTCCTCCTGTCCTGCGCACACAATCAGATGCACAATAAACTAACCACACTTGATTTACACATTCATAGGGAATAGTCAAAGATAATGAGAATAAATCAAGGAAATGATATCTGAATGTTTTCTTGTAGTGCTTTAGTATCTTAAGTTGACCAACCAATAGGACGCATGTAAAGTTTCTCTCAGATTTCTATCATCTGTGTTCTCTTGTGTTTCTTCAGTTTGTAATCTAAATAATACTCCACAACTGTAATGGTTAAGATATTGCATTGACAAAGGGGAGAGTGCAGTCAGACAAGGCTTCATGTCAGCTCTCAACACTGACTATGGAAGGCAAAGACTGCCACCTATTTCTCCGTGTCAGCTCTCATCATTGACTATGGAAGGCAAAGACTGCCATCTATTTCTCCGTGTCAGTATAACAGAGTCTTTATCTCTGTTAAGGGAATCTAGGTTGGCGTGCAAGAGAAAAAGGGTCTAAACTTTAGTGCACGCGGGAGCACCCTGGGAAAATGTAAATAACTAGGGATGCTCACGCGTGACGAAAAAGATAGCAACAGTTAGTGTTTAGCCAGCAGTCTTAGAGCAGCGAGGTCACGTTTAAGTCACCATCAAGTATTGTTGAGATAGCTGGACCTTTGTTATTTGTCTACGATATTTATAAGAGACTAAACTGGAAGCAACTACAATTAAACCATTATACATCAGTAGACTGCTGGAGTTATGTTATATCTGATTTCACCAAATCGCTACACTGTCACATAAGCGAAATGGTGCCGTGACCAGTCTAACTTCATTTGTCGCGGTACATAACAGAGGTACTGGGCCACTATATTTGATTATTTGATACAGCCACTACTTTATACGGCGTTTGTTGGGAAAATGCGGTGCCTTTGACACACAGGCACGATATCAAACCTCTGCTGAACAGACTTCCAAAAAGTTTTCAAAATGCCGACCTTAACTGGCAGTGGAACAGATCAACATTAAGAATCTTTATGCGGTAGTGAAGCCCGCCTTGTCGATCCTTATGCGGTAGTGAAGCCCACTTTGTCGATCCTTACGGGGTAGTGAAGCCCACCTTGTCGAGCCTTACGGGGTAGTGAAGCCCATTTTGTCGAGTCTTACGGGGTAGTGAAGCCCATTTTGTCGAACCTTACGGGGTAGTGAAGCCCACTTTGTCAAGCCTTACGGGGTAGTGAAGCCCACCTTGTCAATCCTTGTTCGAGTCCTTGGGTGCCAGATACATTTAACCGTGCATCTCAGCATACAAGAAACCTGAGAACCATTAATATGCAGTTTTCGACGAGTGTCTAACTACAGGCAGGGACCCTAATTGTTGACACCAACACTTGTAAAGTATAAATTTAATATTGTAGTATTAGAAGATTATAGGACGTGTTTAATTAACATATTATTATATTAACATATTATTACAGTGAATTGTTTTGTACAAATTTGCAATGGAAATCTTTTATAGGAAGTTAGGACGTGTGACAGAGTTGATGGACAGCTTAAGGATGGATGTAGACATAATTTCATCTATGATAAAAGTGATCAAGAGACAGACGCTTGAACGAATGGAGCACAAGACAGATATTAGATGTTTTGATGTAGACAAGCCCAATAGATGGCAGCCGGTCAATAGGAACGATAACCAGTGTGGTTACAATTCGAAAGTTATCAACTATATACATATGAAACCAGATAAGAGAGAAACACAGAGATATGTAGTGAATCAACACAAAAATTTAGGAATTGGTAATGGCCAGAAAAGGAAATTGTATAAGAAACAGTGGTCTTGGCCTTCAAATACTGAAAACGCAAGAGCTTTGCGAGAGAACTGGTTTCAGATCAGACAGTTGCGATATTCGGTTGCAAGGTTGAAAAAAAAAGAGAAGAAAACACAGACAAGACTTTGGGTAGTCCAGAGGTATCTTCAGTCTTTAGTGTCAGACAAGAAAGAGAGACACAGACGCAGCCAGGCAATAGTGTGGAAAAGAGTACTCAGACACCGATTGATAAAGTAGTAAGGAAAATTAAATCAAAACCAACTGAATTGAAAGTGACAAAGAGAGACACAGGTACAGAGGTTAGACAACCCAAGACAAAAGACAGCAGAAAGAAAATTAGAAAGAGTGTTAGGACTAGAAATGAAAAAAGTTTGCTCATATATAATCATGGATGTGGAACCGAAGAATCTTCTGAGTCGTCTCTAGAATCAGAATCTTGAGACCTCACAGATTTTGGTATAGAATGTACACCAGACAGAGATTTAAAAGGAATGAATGGGAACGAGAGGATTGCACTATGAGCAGATCCTGACTCGAAGCGAGATGTTTCCTTGTACGGTATGGTTGCTGGTAGGCAAGCAGGCAAACTTTTAGTTAGTGACTCTTTGGAACAAGATAACAGTATATATGGTAGAAAAGTAGTAAAAGCCAGGAGACGAATTCCAAAGATGGGAGAGAATGATACTTTTATAAAGAAAGATGTTTATCTATTGGAAAGTAGAACACAAAAACAGCGAAAGGCTGAAGCGGCGCTGGACAAAGCTAGAAGTCTCATGAAGTCGATAAGACCATGGTTATACAGAAATAACTGCACGTGCAGATTTGAATATTTTGTAACTGAGCTTGGAATAATTCAAGTTTGATGAGAGTTATATCGGCTCAAATGTGTTACTGTGGAGAGGGTAGTGCGACTGTTATAGCCTGAGAATAGCACGAAGAAGTAGATCAGTGTTATAAGAGATTGAGGAGAAGTGAATGATTTGGTATGTGCTGTCCTTGTGTGCGTAAGCGTGTGGATAGACCTGTGTTAGTCATGATGAGTAGAGAATGAAGAGTGAAGTTTTGAAACACCGTCTAGTTAGAATGCGTGGATAGAAAGACGTCAGGTTCTTAGCAATGACGGAGCGAGATATACTTCATAAATGTGTGAAGTGAGAAATTGTGTAAGTAACACCCAGAGGATGCACATGATATGCGCGTGTTGAAGATAGAAGTTGTAGCGCATTGAGTGTGTCCGATTATGTTTGAGAGGAAGGGAGATGTCGGATGTCGGAGCAGTTTGTAGTAGGTAGGACAAAGAATGCCATGCGTGCATATATATATATATTTGGTTGTGATGATTAGAGAATAGACTAGTTAGAGCATAAAATGTTTGTGTTGAGTGAGGTGTGCTGGAGTAGTTGGCATAGGCAGGTTATAAATGTCGGTTGTAAGAGCTAATGTGTTGTTTACGCAGGGTAGGTTTTGAGTTGTGGAAAGGGAGTGAATGATTGAGAAAAGTTGAAATAAGAAAGTAGTTAGATTGTGAAAATCGTTGGCAGAGACATGTTGAAGCAAGAGAAAATATGATTAGTATGCCTAATCAGAGTAAGGTTTGTTGTGAGGAGATAGTTAATAGTCGTATGAGCTTGGTGACTGTTTTTGTAAGAGTCCCGATAAATATGCGTAACTTTGAGTAGGGATGAAAGATGAGAGATGAGTGAGGTAAGCAGAGGAAGGAAAGAACGTGAGTATTATAAGCAGAACACTGTAGAACGTGTTTCGATAGTTGTGAGTGGCGTGACTGCCGTCGCAGTTGGTGAGTTAGGAGGGAGTTGAGTTAACCCTAGTTTGTTGTGGTGAGATGATGGAAAGTGATGCGGGAGAATGAAACGTTAGTTGCGTCGGGTGAACGAAAGTTGTGAACTGAAAGAATGTCTTCATGAAGTGACAGTAGAATTAGTGTTGACACATCCAGTAGCTAGATGTATTGCTGAGGTCTATAGTAAATAGACATTCTTTGCTGGTAGTAGTGGAGACACCGTGATTAACGGGATGATATTTTTTTCTAAGTACAAGTCAAATCTAGGGGAAACAAATAGATTAGAAAATAAGTGTGTAAAGTTACAATTTCCCTTAGTAGACAGATGACTGGTAGTACATTGGGATAGCCACACTAGTAGTAGATGGAGTAAGTTGAGCTGCTGTAGTTTACAGCGTTGTTTGGGTTTATATTTCAAATTTTGTGATGTGCTATGAATTAGTTTTGTAAAGAGGGAAATATTAGGAAGGGAGATAATCAATTGTTATGATTTATTGAAGTTTAGAATGTTGCTTGGTTCACTTGATTGAACATTAAGAAAAGTGAAAAGACATGTGTTAGAAGACAAATCATTTTATAACACTGCGTTGATGAAATGCAGTAGCTGTAAATTACAGATAAATGTGACAATTAGAGCAGGTTAGGGGATAGCCTGGTTATGACTTGTTGAGTATTTTTTGGTGAGAAGACAATTGGTTTTAATTTAATATGATCTTTCAATGTATCATGAATGGTATGTGATAATATTTTTTGCTTGATTTGCTCCTGTAAAATGATTATTATTTAATTTTAGGATAGGACTTGCTCTGTTTTCAGTCTTTTATGTGTATAACACCGGTCCGTAAAAGAGACCGGTGATGTTAAATGATACTAGGTAATTTTATCGTGATTAAGTGAAGCTTTTTTATTATGTATATTGTCGGGGATAAAGTGAGATATGATATAATTAAGGGGGAAGGGAGATTGTTCTGTTCTGATTGTATCTTCGATTATTCATGAGTTATGCCGTTATTTAAGTTTGCCTTGTTCGAACATTAGCATGTTACTTCGATCAGTTAATTTCATTTTTTATTATCAGTTATAATGATTCTGTTTCTTATAATTGAGTTGCCGTTGACCATTCTTAAAAATAATTACTTTTCAGTAAAATAGTTTTTCTTTTGACGTTCAGTTGTGTAGAATTTTACAACAGAAACTAGTTAATAGGGTCCTTGGGAGTTTTGGATGTAGGGTTACGTTCAGAAGATGTGGGGCAGAAGTGAACATGGATTTAGTGCCATGATGTAATGGAAATTTAATAAGCGTCATGAGATTGCTGGTTTTTAGAAGAAGTAGATGTGGGTAACGTAATAAGTGCTGCACCAGACAGCGTTAAGACGTAAATAGTAAAACATGAATTGAATGCCATGTTTTAGTCCGAAGAATAATTATATACAGTGGATATCAATACTATAGTTGGGGGATTAAAGGATAAATATAAAGGGAAGTAAGTATGTTCATGATAAATGAACATTGTCAGTGATAATGGGGAGTGCTGTGGTCACAGCCAACATAGATTGAGAGCCATGTAAGTTTGCGAAGGTAATGTTAATTTTTTGTGCTGTGGTTGCAGCATGGGACAAGATGAATATAGAGAGTAAGTGAACAGTGATAGTAATTTTTGGGTTACAGTATACACCAAATGGACCTGAGTATAAAGGGACGTAAGTATGTCCATGGTCAAGGTGTATATAATAGATGGGATAGGTTAGAGAGTCACAGTTCAGTGGCGGTCTTTTTGTGCTGTTGATAACGGCATAAATAAGTGAGGTTTTAGGAGAAATGCCCATAGACATTAGTGGGTTTCTGAAGTTTTCGGCGACATTAATAGGGAACCTGAGTTGCTGTAGTGAGGTATGTGAGAGATTAGGTTATGTTAGGTGATATTTATAATGATGGAGGAGGTCTTGAGTGATAGGGCCCATAATGGACCTTTTGATTTGTGTACTGTCTGTAATAAATAGACATTTAGGAGTGAATATCTTTGGGGGTTGATACTTGATGCTGTAGATATCAGCGCAAACTGTGAAATTGCCATAATAAGTGGTATAATTGAACTGTGGAAGATATGTAATTGTTTTAGACTTTATTACATAAAGTCTCAGGGCGACAGAGGGGGGTAAGTGTGAGTGTGGTTTTGTGAGGAAGAGTTCTAGTTCTTTGAATCTCCGGTGCGCACCGATTCTGTGTCTTCCTATCGTGTGTTAGTCCGAGTGATTTCAGGTTGGTTTAATGTGGAGAATTTGGTAACGCGGAGGTAATGGTTATTGGTGTAGACCTGTTGATGATGATGATGGGGAGTATGAGGTATTCTCAAAAGAATACGGCGTTTTGAATTTTTATAGTTGAGATCAGATATTGATATATAGGTACGTGATGAAAAGGTTTAAGCGGATCGCTTATGACTTGTAGAAGAGAAGAAGAAGTATTTCGAAAATGTACATATATATGTTTGTGATATGTTTTGTAAAAGGGAGATTTTGTAATGCAGAAATATTCTGATGTAGATACATATACAAGAATTAAGTTGGGGTGAGCTTTTGTGATATGATAGGTAAATAATGTATGTGGGTATTATAACGAGGAAGACGTACAAGATTATAGGTCGTGGCGGGTGGCCCTACGATAGGCCTAAATAATGGGAATAGAGAGAAGTATAAATAAATAAGGGGTATATGATTTCTGTAGTTGGGAGTTGAGTTAAGTTCAGGTGGTAAGCGGATTGCTTATGATTTTAGAGAAACGAAGAAGAAGTAGTTGAAGCGTGTAGTATTGGGGTTAAGTGTCTTGGGTCATAGATGTGGGATAAATAAGTAGGTTAAGGATTAAGACTTTTCTGGGAAAAGTCTTGTTTAGGGTAGAAAGGAATATAACAGAGTCTTTATCTCTGTTAAGGGAATCTAGGTTGGCATGCAAGAGAAAAAGGGTCTAAACTTTAGTGCACGCGGGAGCACCCTGGGAAAATGTAAATAATTAGGGATGCTCACGTGTGACGAGAAAGATAGCAACAGTTAGTGTTTAGCCAGCAGTCTTAGAGCAGCGAGGTCACGTTTAAGTCACCATCAAGTATTGTTGAGATAGCTGGACCTCTGTTATTTGTCTACGATATTTATAAGAGACTGTAAACTGGAAGCAACTACAATTAAACAATTATACATCAGTAGACTGCTGGAATGTTATATCTGATTTCACCAATTCGCTACACTGTCACATCAGCTCTCATCATTGACTATGGAAGGCAAAGACTGCCACCTATTTCTCCATGTCAGCTCTCATCATTGACTATGGAAGGCAAAGACTGCCACCTATTTCTCCGTGTCAGCTCTCATCATTGACTATGGAAGGCAAAGACTGCCACCTATTTCTCCGTGTCAGCTCTCATCATTGACTATGGAAGGCAAAGACTGCCACCTATTTCTCCGTGTCAGCTCTCATCATTGACTATGGAAGGCAAAGACTGCCACCTATTTCTCCGTGTCAGCTCTCATCATTGACTATGGAAGGCAAAGACTGCCACCTATTTCTCCAGTGTCAGCTCTCATCATTGACTATGGAAGGCAAAGACTGCCACCTATTTCTCCGTGTCAGCTCTCATCATTGACTATGGAAGGCAAAGACTGCCACCTATTTCTCCGTGTCAGCTCTCATCATTGACTATGGAAGGCAAAGACTGCCACCTATTTCTCCGTGTCAGCTCTCATCATTGACTATGGAAGGCAAAGACTGCCACCTATTTCTCCGTGTCAGCTCTCATCATTGACTATGGAAGGCAAAGACTGCCACCTATTTCTCCAGTGTCAGCTCTCATCATTGACTATGGAAGGCAAAGACTGCCACCTATTTCTCCAGTGTCAGCTCTCATCATTGACTATGGAAGGCAAAGACTGCCACCTATTTCTCCGTGTCAGCTCTCATCATTGACTATGGAAGGCAAAGACTGCCACCTATTTCTCCGTGTCAGCTCTCATCATTGACTATGGAAGGCAAAGACTGCCACCTATTTCTCCGTGTCAGCTCTCATCATTGACTATGGAAGGCAAAGACTGCCACTTATTTCTCGGTGTCAGGTCTCATCATTGACTATGGAAGGCAAAGACTGCCACCTATGTCTCCATGCACAAAGGCAGACCAAACTGTGACATCACTTCACATCCCCTGGCCAAGCTTCTGCTCCAGGACTGGTTGTGTTTGAATGAAGCACATGATCTTGTATGTGGCTTTTGTACATTGTCTTCTTGTGCATCTCCAGATTGTCAATATGAGACCATGAGTAAATAGGTCAGGCCTGGGTCATATTGGGTACATGGTGCTAGCCCCATATCTGTATAGACCAATGAGGATTCGATGGGGGACACGGTCAACATCACAATGGCAGCCTTTATTTCCTGGGACATTTCTTAGTAAACATTTTAAGCTGGGTCAACATGCCAGCCCAGGTCAAGTTTTTAAATCCTTCCTTCAATAAGTTTTATATTACCTGGCCACCAGGTTGTCATGTCAGCATGCTAGCCACCACATTATCATAGCTTCCACAAGATGAGACAGACATGCACAATCATCATAACACCTGTAATGACTATCCAGTTATGTTCTCTCGTGATATTCAAGATTGTCATATCAAACATACACCATAAACATCACATTTGTGAGGTGTCTCTACTTTGTGTGCTAGTCTATTGTCAGAATCTCGAACCGAGATGCAGGAACATCGTTACGCCCGCCAGGCGAATAGTCCCCAACCGGGATGCCGTAACGTTACCTGCCCACAGGTTGCTGGCTGATGCGATAGCCAACGGTCAGGCAAGGACAAAGCAAGGCGCACGCGGTCCTCGTGACGTCAATCCACAGAGGGCAAGCGCTTTGCGAGAAACAGACAGACAGCTTCGGTACTCGGACCAGACAGGACGTGTGGGTAGAGAAAGGCTTTGTGTTCTGTGCCCGAAAGTCGAGTGCTTGTACATCTTGTGAGATAGACTGTAAAGCTGTGGGTTGTCTGTAAGTGTATTGATGCATTGTATATGTATTGTAATGATCATCCATGCCAAACTAGATCGTGTTGCATGTGACTTGTAAATAAATCCATTGAACTTCGTGTCGTGTCTCAAGTCCAATCATGTTGTACTTGTACTTGTCTCACATGTGTTAGGTATAACGAGCCAGGTCTAAGACCCTGACATGTGTGAACGTGGTGGCATCGTCCGGCTTTAAATGAACGTGGTGGCATCGTCCGGCTTTAAATGAACGTGATAGCATCGTCCAGCTTTAAATGAACGTGGTTTAATTAATTAAGATTTGAACCTAGATTTGTAAACGTGAAGACTGTTGTCCAGCTTTAATGTACATTTAAATGTGATCGTGAAGGCTCATCCTCATATATAGTATTACATTTGTTTGAATATGGAGTCTAGATGTGAACGTAAAGTACATACATTTTTTGATCTTGTAAACGTGTAAAACATCAGTGATTGTGTAACTTGTCGCCATTTTGACCTTGTCGACATTGTGAAGTTGTCGCCATTGTGACCTTGTCGCCATCTTGTAAACTTGATGTCTATGTCCTTACTGAATGTCATCTTGATGTAAGTGATGTGTCATCAATGTTGTAGAGTGTTGAGATATATTTAGATTGTCTTTGTGAAGTTGATTGTGGAAAGCAGAAAGTTTCGGAAAGAAAGTGACTTGTGGTTTTGAAAAAAAAATTGTTGACTGACGACATTACGACCTACAATTACACTCAACGCCATACAAACCTAATCAAAACTTAGTGACAAGCATACACACCACATCAGATAGACGATAATTTATTTCCTCCAAAAACAAAGCAGGTTTTCTGTGCCATCTGAAACCCTTGCCCGTAGAGGTCATTTGTGTTTTGAAGTAGTGACCCTACAGTTCCTAGCCCTGGTTGGGAACCGTTCTCCACCGCATCCAGTACTCTTGAGTATATTTTCTATTCTATATACTTTCGGATGCAAATTTGGGCACAAATTGTAAGTTGAACACAACTGTAAATTTTTCACTTTACTAACAACTTGTAACAAATTGTGTGTGCCTGAATACTCATTTGCATTTAAATTTTCCATCATGTCTTCATTAAATGATTTCACCGAGATGGGTTTAAAGCTAAAGTTAACTGGTGATGAGTTAACAAAGTGGAGTGAAGCTAAGTATTCTGAACACCTTCGAGAGAAAGCGAATGAACGCGACGAAAGAGCGGCTGAAAGAGCTGCCAAGCAATTAGAGGCAGAAACAGCCTTAAAGCAGGCAGAGGCAGCAACAGCTGCAAAGACAAAAGAAGCAGAATTAGAATTAAAGAAAGCTGAAATCTCAGCTCAGAGTAAAAGAGAAGAGCTTGAGTTACAATTAAAAATTAAACAACTTGAAACTGAGACTGCCATAAACAAAGAGTCTAAGAAAGCTGAAAGACTGGAGAAAGAAAACCAGTACAAAAAGTATCAAGGTATTGTGAGAAATTATACCTCGGGTGACTGCATTGCAGCCATCACCCAAAATTTTGAAACTTTAATAGACCATTACCAGGTCCCACTTTCTGAATGGAATATTATTTATATGAGGAGTTTGTCAGGGGAGCCTCTGAAAGTCATAGAGACTATCCCCAAAGACCTCAGAAAAGATTACCATTATCTAAAATCAAAGATTATGGCACATTTTATGCTAGATGAGGCAGGTTACAGAGAACAATTCAGCAAGTTGAGTCCAAAACCGACTCAAACGTTCTCTGACTACCTCTGCTTAGTCCTGAGACATATTTACAAAATGGACTTCAGCAGCTAAAATAGATAAAGATTATCAGAAATTAGAAGATCTCATCATTAGGGATAAAGTCATCTCATCCCTTCCATCAGCATTTTCAAAATTTTTGCAAGAGAATGAATGTACGAATGTAGATCAGATTGAGAGACGTGGTTCGGCTTATTATACAGCCAATAAACATTGTTTTGCTAGTGAAGCTACTGATACAAACTTTGTAGCAGCGGCTAACTATGAAAAAACCCCGATCAGAACCTTATAATAGGCAAAAACCATATAAGCCTACTTCGGAGAAATATAATCATTGTAGATATTGTAACTTTTCACACCACCAAGGTGAGATGTGTGACAAGAACCCCGCATATCTTACATATCTACAGAACATCATAAATAGCCAAGATAAGGAACGTAAATCCTTCAGAAATGCACGTAAATGTTTCCTCTGTAAGGCGTACGGGCATTAGGCGTCATGCTTGTAAAGGAAGGCAAATGACCAAGAAAGCAAATGCCGCCTTATTTGATAGTTCATCATCAGATGAAGAACAATCAGAGAAACACCCTGTGAACTCAGCACAGGCTTTTGACATGTTTAATGCAAATAAATGTACTGTTTGTAATACCTTTTATGAAGATGGCATTTTGACATGCGGCCACTCCATTCCTATTGCCAATGAAGAAGCTAATTTGGTAAAAGATTCCAAAGGCAGAATAAACATCCATCAGGGATATCTGAATGGCAAGCCTGCTACAGTCCTTCGGGACACCGGAAGTTCACTTATTGGACTAAAGAGAAAGTTCATAATGCCTACAGACTATACAGGCAGGCATGTAACATGCAGAACATTCTCGGGAAATATTGAAAAGTACCCATTAGCATGGGCATATATTCAGACACCTTTCCTCACTGGGAAAGTAAAATGCGCAGCATTAACTAACCCTGTGTGTGATATTATCATTGGAAATTTACCAGAGGTGAATGATATGCCTCATGATATAACATCTGTTTGCATTGATGAGAACATAACATCATCACCATCACATGTCATCATTGATAACGTTGTACCACCAAATGAATGTATGGTAGCTAATGTAGCACTAAGATCTCATGATTTCATTGATCAAACTGTTTCATCACCATCTGATATCATTGAATGTGTGAACGCAGTAACTAGATCTACTGCTAGAGTGCAAGATGAAATTAATCAAACTGAGGCTATAGAAATGCTTAGCCCAGTAGTACTACCTCCTAAAACCATGAAGGAGACTTTTGTAACAGCCCAAAAGGCTGATCCTTCATTGTCGAAATATTTTAATCTGATCGGCCAAACGCCAAAGGTAACCAAAAATGCAAGATGGCATTTTGCTTTGAAAAATTGCATCCTCACCAGGTACTATACCAGAGGTGACAGCACAACAGAGCAAACTGTTTTGCCGATTGAAGTACCGTAAGCAAGCCTTACATCTTGCCCATGATATACCTCTTGCAGGGCATATGGCATACTCTAAGACCAGATCAAGATTACTTACACAGTTTTATTGGCCCAAATTCTGCAATGACATTAAGCAATATTGTAGAAGTTGTGACATCTGCCAAAAACTAGTGAAGAAAGGTAAACACCCACAGGCAAAATTACAGATTACTGACTTAGCCAGTCGACCTTTTGAAAAAATATCTGTCGACATAGTGGGCCCTCTTAATCAGATAACAACCAGAGGGAATAAATATATTATTACCATCATTGATTTATGTAGCCGCTGGCCGGAAGCGATTCCGTTAAAGAACATAACTGCCAATGATATAATGGAAGTTTTCTTCCATATATTTTCACGGATAGGATTTCCAGACACTATCCTATCAGATAGGGGAAGCCAGTTCATTGCCGCATCTACTCAAGCTTTCACCAAAATGGTAGGAGTGAAACAATGTTTTAATTCTCCATATCACCCTCACTCAACTGGATTCTCTCCTTTTGAACTTATCTATGGTGCCAAACCACGTGGCCCATTGAATATCTATCATCAAATGTTAACTGAAGCCATTCCTTTACTTAAACCCATATCATCATACGTATACGTCACAGCATTGCGTGAAAGAATCATCACATCTTGTATAATTGAAAAAGAAGCACTGAAACTATCGGGTGCTACATATAGACAATATGCAGACGAAGGGAACAGGACAATAACGTTGACACCTGAACAGGACGATACAACAGCTTGTACAGTAATAATAGATCATGAAAATGACGAAGATAGTGACGAAATTCCAACACCTGCATTAGACACGACAAACTTAATTCAAGCAGAAACAGACAATTGCAAACATCTCATACAACAGTACAAAACCATCTTCTCCAACAACCCAGCACAGAGCAGACATCTGAAAGCATTTGCCACACCTTGGGGACTGTACGAATGGTTCAAACTTCCATTTGGGCTTGTCAATGCCCCAGCAACATTCGTACGTATGATACGACTTTTACTAGTGGACATACCAAACATTATCTGTTACATGGACGACATTTGTGTTCACACAAAGACAATGACGGACCACATAAAGACATTACAGCAGACATTTGAACGTATCAGACAGCACGGACTGACGGTAAAGCCTACAAAAGTAGACATAGCCTATCAGTAAATATCCTTCTTGGGGTACAAAATATCTAATGGCTTTGTCACGACAGACGATAACATCGTGTCCAAAATACTGAAACTCTCACTTCCGACTACTGAAAAAGCAAGTCAGAAGTGTGTTAGGACTATTAAATTATTATAGGCAGTTCATACCATGATTTTGCTGAACTGACTGAAAATATTTACTAACCTACTAACGAAAGATCAACCTGAAAAGATTGTAAACAATGAATGCCTAAAATTTGCATTCCAGAAAGTGTTATCTTATTTTTCTGAGAA
This sequence comes from Cepaea nemoralis, assembly GCA_014155875.1. Taxonomy (NCBI): domain Eukaryota; kingdom Metazoa; phylum Mollusca; class Gastropoda; order Stylommatophora; family Helicidae; genus Cepaea; species Cepaea nemoralis. The sequence continues at coordinate 114,086 of JACEFZ010028075.1, forward strand.
TAGTTTAAAGAATCCCATTCTCAAATTGCCAAATTTACATATTCCTTTCAGATTACGCACAGACGCGAGCTCCGTGGCGATTAGGGTAGTTCTGTTACAGGAACATGATAACATTCTACATCCTGTATACTACGTCTCCAGAAAATTGAAACCAAGAGAACGCGCTTGGTCGACACCACAGTTGGAAGCCCTTGCTCTAGTGGTAGGGTATAACTAAATTGTCTCAGATTCCTCCTGGGATGTCATTTTATTGTAGAGTCCGACAACTAGCCCATTAAAATTTATCACTTCAGGAGTACCTACCAACCAAATGATAGCGCGCTGGTCTCTTAAGCTTCAAGATTACAGCTTTGAAGTTCGACATATCGCTGGCAGAACCAACACGATAGCCGATCTTTTGTCCCGTTGTCCGACTGACCCAGTAAGAACTAATGTCTGAGTGCAGTGTGTTAAATACACTCAGACCAACACAGCCATCAGTGAAGTTTTTTCCACGAAAGCTGTGTATGTCTACTATGTGATGTGATAGGGTTCATTCCCACTATATATAGTTTTTCTTATTTTATTATTACTGTAATAAGTGTCTTGAATAATTGTGTAGTGTGTATTAGAAAGCGAACTATATTAATTGTATATATATTACGAAACAAGAACAGTGCCACATTTGCTCTGAACTTACCGCAAGCGAACTATCCAATTTATCAGTGGTATCTGCGATTGGAACATATCCAGTAATATTTTAATCCGTGTATGAAAGAGTGACCTGAACGTTGACATTTACACCACTGCAGTCAATCGAAATCCAGAAGTTTTCCACCGAAACAACGAACACAGTGAACTATCAGAACAGTTTACATTCCGAATTACTACATCAGACCGGAACAAGTGTGTTATAGAATTTTCAACATCAGCTGTTCATGTGTACTTCCGGATAATTTATAAATTTAGTCCAAAATTAGCAGACGACAAACAAAACCTTAAAAAGTTATGACGCTTTCTAAAATATTTATGAATCACCAATTTCGAATACACGAATTGTGTATTAATATTTTTTCAACTAGTGTAATCTTAGAATCATATCTTGATTACCTTATTCACTACTATCGACATTTTTTCGCTAGTATGGAAAAGCATCAAGCTATGACGCTGAGAAATAGAAGAATAATTGTATAATATTAGATTTAGATAGTTTTGAAATTATGTCCCTTTCATTTAAGTGTTATTAGCATTATTACACCAAGGGCAGTAAATTGAAATGTATTTGAATATGTGTTGTATATAAATAGCCATGTTGTTGCCAGATTGTTAACACTCCAAGAAGTCATCAACTGGGCATGGTATAGGGTTACCGACGTTGTAGACCGACAGAAGAGCTCCTGGCCAAATGAGGTCAGAGCTCGAACGTTGAATGCGGCTTATATAAAAGCCGTATTACAGTCTTACCAGATGTTTTTTGGTTACAAAGAGCATATTATTACTTTTTTTTTCAGAGGTTGCGAGGTAGTTGCTTTGAAAGCTGGTGCTACCGATCTGACTGGGTCAATATTGCAACTCAGGTGATCATCCATCGAGAGGATGAAACTTGTTAAGTGGTAAAGGTTGAACACCACATGTCTTAAAATACAACTTGCATTTCTTATGTATTTCTATGCCAATATATGTATTCTTATGTATTTCTATACCAATGTATATAACAACAGAAAGGTCGATTCTGACATGGTTAAAATATTAACCCGGTATGTATATAGAGAGTATACATGAAAGATGAGATCTTTCATGAAGGAAGCCCCGGGGGAGCGTGTCAGAATCTCGAATGTCTCCAACCGAGATGCAGGAACATCGTTACGCCCGCCAGGCGAATAGTCCCCAACCGGGATGCAGGAACATTGTTACGCCCGCCAGGCGAGAATTAGTTACCTGCCCGCAGGTTGCTGGCTGACGCGATAGCCAGCGGTCAGGCAAGGACAAAGCAAGACGCACGCAGTCCTCGTGAAGCCAATCCACAGAGGGCAAGCGCTTTGCAAGAAACAGACAGACAGCTTGGGTACTCGGACCAGACAGGACGTGTGGGTAGAGAAAGGCTCTGTGTAGTTCTGTGCCCGAAAGTCGAGTGCTTGTACATCTTGTGAGATAGACTGTAAAGCTGTGGGTTGTCTGTAAGTGTATTGATGCATTGTATATGTATTGTAATGATCATCACATGCCAAACTAGATCGTGTTGCATGTGACTTGTAAATAAATCCATTGAACTTCGTGTCGTTGTGTCTCAAGTCCAATCATGTTGTACTTGTACTTGTCTCACATGTGTTAGGTATAACGAGCCAGGTCTAAGACCCTTACATCTGTGCCTCTTCAGAATGTCAGTGTCAATAAAGTATGCAATACAATGTTTTCTGTGTGTTCTCAAGAATGAGAATGAACAAAGCAAGTGATAACCCAATGTCCCTTAGTGAAATCTACTTCAAGAAATTGATTCATGTACCTAATTAAGCAGCAATGCAGACAATAATAGGGGAACAATCAGAGGTATTACAATAAGAATACAAACAGCAGCTTTCATAGCCCCAGGAAATGTGTGGTAGTTGCAGGAAATATGAAATCAAGAAACAACATCATTGCACTCAGAACTTTCCCACACAATTTAGTTATTTAATTAGTAACATGACACAGATACTTTATCAGGGTTAATAGTAAACAGAATATAAGCTGACCGCCAAACTTAGAAATGTCAACTCTAATGTTAAATAAGTACTATAGTATGAATCATAAAAATGGAGAACTAATAATGTTAAATAAGTACTAGTGTATGAATCATAAACATGGAGAACTAATAAATGTTAAATAAGTACTAGTGTATGAATCATAAACACGGAGAACTAATAAATGTTAAATAAGTACTAGTGTATGAATCATAAACATGGAGAACTAATAAATGTTAAATAAGTTAGTTAGTTAGTTAGTCACAGTTCCAACTTCACAGCAACGGGTCATCCCCATTATGCTCCGCTCCTGTGCCAGTGAATATCACACAAAATGCTCCCCACTGCCCAATGTGAAAAGTGGAAAAGACAGGAGTCTTGACAAACAACAGCCCGCACAGATACACTGTGCATAATGCCACCGCCAGAATGTCAATACAATAGTCCCCCACAAAACACCCAGTTCATTTCTGATGGAATCGGCAGTCATTTTCCCAACTGGATGTTTCCTAGATGTTCACCCACACAGTCCACGAAATGCAGTTCATCGTCGATGGCAGTGGCAGTCAACCAGAAGCCCAGAAGCCACGCATTTCTGCATAAGGCAAGAACTGGTCAACTCTGGGACATAGCCATCTGCCATCACTCCGAACATGCAGTCACGTTCCAAAATACCTCTGGCAGATTCAAAAGCATTTCACACGAAACTCACAGTTCACAGTGTCGCACCACGCACTCACTCAGTAGCAGGGCGACGGAACCATCAAGCCTCCTTAGTTGCCTCTTACGACATGCATGGTAGGCTGCAGTGTTGCTATTCTTTGCTTCCCTTATGGGCCCCGGCAACACACGGGTGAAATGTTAAATAAGTACTAGTGTATGAATCATAAACATGGAGAACTAATAAATGTTAAATAAGTACTAGTGTACGAATAATAAACATGGAGAACTAATAAATGTTAAATAAGTACTAGTGTATGAATCATAAACATGAAGAACTAATAAATGTTCAATAAGTACTAGCTTGTGAATCATAATGGTGACAGGTCTTAGTCAGATATGACTGAGTACCGTCTTAACAGTAGATGGTACTACCTGCTTTCTGTTAGCGCTGAACGTTGGGCAGCGCTTACCAAACCCGACACCCCACATTGTGCCAATGACTTCGGGCGGAAGAGCGCAATTGGGAGGGTACAAGCCTTACCCTGGTGCGAGGAAATGCAAGCTAAAGACAAAATGTCATAGCAGGGCAGACCTGGCCCTAAGCCCTGGTTGGCGGCTGGTCTAGGATCGAAGCTCCAACAGGCAGACAGTTAGAGCAATGCTTTGCTGATCCAGCAGCTTCTGCAGCTTGTCTTGTTCCAGATGTAGGGGTGTTACCTTTCCTCTGGAGTAAACTAGGCAGGCCGAGAGAGGGATCATGCTGCATGAGCAACACATGATCTCTATATTTTAGCCCAGGCTTTGTATTATTGGATCAAGTTATGCGAGTCCATTCAAATCGCAAGTGATAAGGAAAACATAAGAAGCATGTATGAAGGAATAAAGAAAGCCTGTGGTCCAGTGATCAAAAAGAAGTGCACCATTGAAAACCTTGACTGGAGAAATCATCACTGATAAGAAACAGCAGATGGACAGATGGGTAGAGCACTATTTGGAGCTTTACTCAAGTGAGACCAAACTAGCGGATGATGCCCTCAACGCCATAGAGGCTCTACCAACTCTTGACCATTGGACACACTTCCCACCATAATAGAAGTTAAGTGTGCTATAAATGAACTTGCATCTGGCAAGGCTCCAGGTAAGGATGGGATTCCAATAGAGGTTATCAGGAGTGGGCAAGACACACTCACTCTACAGATCCACCAGCTAATAGAGCTATGCTGGCGAGAAGGACAAGTCCCACAGGATTTCAAAGATTCAAGCATCATAACATTGTACAAGAACAAGGGCGATCGGAGCGACTGCAACAACTATAGGGGTATCTCACTTCTGTGTATTGTTGGAAAAGTATTTGCCAGAATTGCTCTGCGCAGACTTCAAGTCCTAGGAGATCAAGTCTACCCCGAATCACAGTGTGGCTTTCGACAGAACCGGTCTACCATTGATATGATATTCTCATTGCGACAAATGCAAGAAAAATGCCGTGAACAGAATCAACCACTGTTTATTGCCTTCATCGACCTCACAAAGGCATTTGATTTGGTCAGTCGTGAGGGTCTGTTCAAGGCACTAAAGAAGATTGGCTGCCCACCAACTCTTCTGTCCATTGTGGAATCGTTCCACACAGGCATGAAGGGTATAATCAAGTTTGATGGTGCAACTTCTGAAGAATTTGAAATCAAGAGTGGAGTTAAGCAAGGTTGTGTACTAGCTCCCACCCTCTTTGGAATATACTTTTCACTTCTACTGAAATATGCCTTTCGTGATCAGGATGGTGGTATATACATTCACTCACGCTCAGATGGCGGCCTCTACAATGCTCAGAGATTGAAGGCCTAAGACCAAAATTAGGAGGGTACTGATCAGAGAGTTGCTTTTTGCAGATGATGCTGCAGTTACGACCCACTCTGAGGAAGAATTGCAATGTCTACTATCTGCATTCTCCAATGCTTGTTCTGAATTTGGTTTAACAATTAGCAAAAAGAAGACACAGATTATGTCACAAGGTGCACATGGGGTACCATCAATCTTTATTGACGACGCCGAACTAGAGATGGTAGACCATTTTACATATCTAGGATCAGTGGTAAATAGCAAATTATCCCTAGATCAGGAAATCAACATCCGGATTGGTAAGGCAGCAACAACAATGAACAGGTTAAGAAAACGAGTCTGGGAGAACAGGAAGCTTACTGCCAAAACAAAAGTCCTTGTCTATCAAGCCTGTGTCCATAGTACTCTTCTTTATGGCAGTGAAACATGGACAACTTACTCACACCAGGAGAAACGTTTAAACAGCTTTCATATGTGGTGTCTGTGAAGAATTCTTGGTATTAAGTGGCAAGACAAAATCACAAATACTGAAGTATTGGAAAGATCAGGTTGTTGTGACAGTCTTCAGTCTTCGTAGACTTAGATGGATAGGAAATCTTAGGAGGATGGATGATGGTAGAATACCAAAGGACATCTTTTTTGGTGAATTACAGACGGGTAAGAGATCTCAGGGTCGGCCTCTACTAAGATACAAAGATTTGTGTAAGCGCAACATGATTGATACAGGCATTGATAATTCCCATTGGGAGCAAGTCGCCGCTGAACGTATTGCATATAGGGCAAACGTCAGAAATTGAATAATGACAAAGAAGAAAATTATTGCAGATAAGTCGCACACCGAGTGTGTGAGATGTAAAATGGTGCATGATGGTGGAAATGACTATGTGTTCACATGCACCCATTGTGAACGGACATTTACAGTGCAAATCGGCCTTATCAGTCACATTCGCTACCGCCATGAGTAAAAGTTATTATGCTTTTTTGAAGACAAACTATCGTCTGTCAAGACGGCAAGGTGCCAATGATGACATACATTCATATATATATATATATATATATATATATATATATATATATATATATATATATATATATATATATATATATATATATATATAATATTTCAAAACATTTGTGTAACGGTTTTGTATAGGTATATTTTATTTTTTTGCCACAAATATTCCCTTCACAGTCTTCTGATTGCTATCTACAATAAGCATTGAAGGCCGTCTATGTTAATTGACAATTCCGTAGGCGTTCTGCATGAGCGGTATCGGTTAATCTTGCGGTCGCTGGTCATTGTATTTCACACGGGGGCATGATGGCTCAGTGCATGATCTTTACCTGGTCACGCAGGTAAATGGGCATTCAAGAGGCGTTTAGTATGCAAGGGGGAACAATTCTGGTTTAGTCAAAGGACCGATTACTCTCCCCGTGGCCTACGTTTATAATTAAAGGAGTATTACCATGTTGTTTAATAATATTACATATTTTAATGATTATCTTATTATTTGCTTAAATTAAATGAGGATTAGAGTTTCATATTGACGTAACTACTCGCCAGTATACATACAAGAAATTTTGGTGATTAAGTTTTAGAGTTAGTTTTAAATAAAATTCTATGACGGTCTAGTATATTTTCTAAACCAGATTTCCACCAAGCGTTTAATGGTTATACATGGGGTCTAAGCTTCTGTTGAATTAACTAGCATACTAAGTCATGCAAAAAGTTTATTCATCATCCAATTATGGATTCTCGGGTTAGCTTGAGAGATGAAATAAATCAATTTCTGTCATATTTGACTTCGGTCTCCCTCATTGAAGGGGATCGATATGCCTGGGGTTCGATCACACTACATGGCCGCACCACACACACACATTGGGACTCGAACCCATCGCCACCGCCGCCACCACCACCCCCGCCGTCATCACCGCGCTCACCCCGCGGGACCGGAAGTAGTCATCACGACAACCGGAAGTGGTCACCCAAATCCAAGAAAACATCCGCCAAGTTCAAAATATTGAGGTCACTTGTGGTCATAAAAGATGACGTTTTGGTTGTGGTGATAGACTTTTTATATAGTAAAATATTGGTGGTTACCACCACAAATCATAATCCATTACCTCCTGACATACTACTTGTGTTCTCTTATGGTTCTTTGGATCACCATCTACAGTAAAAGAAGCACGACAAAAATCACACTAGTAAGGTTTGTCTCCTGTATGTATTCTCTTGTGAGTCTTCAGATCACCACAAACATCACACTTGTAAGGTTTCTATCCTGTATGTGTTCTCTTATATGTTTTCAGATTGCCAGCTTGAGTAAAAGAAGCACCACAAACATCACATTTGTGAGGTTTCTCTCTTGTATGTGTTCTCTTATGTGTTTTCAGATTGCCAGCTTGAGTAAAAGAAGCACCACAAACATCACACTTGTGAGGTTTCTCTCCTGTATGTGTTCTCTTATGTGTTTTCAGATTGCCAGCTTGAGTAAAAGGAACACCACAAACATCACACTTGTGAGGTTTCTCTCCTGTATGTGTTCTCTTATGTGATTTCAGAGTGCCAGTATGAGTAAAAGAAGCACCACAAACATAACACTTGTAAGGTTATCTCCTGAATTTGTTCTCTTATGTGTATTCAGATGGGCAGCTTCAGTAAAAGAAGCACCACAAACATCACACTTGTAAGGTTTCTCTCCTGTATGTATTCTCTTGTGAGTCCTTAGATCACCAGCTTGAGTAAAAGAAGCACCACAAACATTACACTTGCATGGTTTCTCTCCTGTATGTGTTCTCTTATGTGTTTTCAGATTGCCAGTATGAGTAAAAGAAGCACCAATAACATCACACTTGTAAGGTTTTTCTCCTGAATGTGTTCTTTTATGGCACCTGAGACTGTCAGTATGAGTAAAAGAAGCACCACAAACATCACATTTTTAAGGTTTCTCTCCTGTATGTGTTCTCTTATGTTTCTTCAGACTGCCAGCTTCAGTAAAAGAAGCACCACAAACATCACACTTGTAAGGTTTTTCTCTTATATGTTTTCAGATTGCCAGTATAAGTAAAAGAAGCACCATAAACATCACATCTGTAAGGTTTCTTTCTCTCATGTATGTGTTCTCTTATGTTTCTTCAGATGGCCAGCTTGAGTAAAAGAAGCACCACAAACATCACATTTGTGAGGTTTCTCTCCTGTATGTGTTCTCTTATGTCTTTTCAGATTGCCAGCTTGAGTAAAAGAAGCACCACAAAGATCACACTTGTGAGGTTTCTCTCCTGTATGTGTTCTCTTATGTGTTTTCAGACTGCCAGCTAGAGTAAAAGAAGCACCACAAACATCACACTTGTAAGGTTTTTCTCCTGAATGTGTTCTCTTATGTGTTTTGAGATGGCCAGTATAAGTAAAAGAAGCACCACAAACATAACACTTGTAAGGTTTTTCTCCTGAATGTGTTCTCTTATGTGTTTTGAGATGGCCAGTATAAGTAAAAGAAGCACAACAAACATCACATTTGTAAGGTTTCTCTCCTGTATGTGTTCTCTTATGTTTCTTCAGACTGCCAGCTTCAGTAAAAGAAGCACCACAGACATCACACTTGTAAGGTTTTTCTCCTGAATGTGTTCTCTTATGTGTCTTCAGATGGCTAGCTTGAGTAAAAGAAGAACCACAAATATCACAAGTGTAAGGTTTCTCTCCTGTATGTGTTCTTTTGTGGTACTTCAGCGTGCCAGCCAAAGTAAAAGAAGCACCGCAATCATCACACTTGAAGGGTCTCTCTCCTGTATGTGCTCTCATGTGGAACTTTACACTGCCAACTTGAATAAAAGAAGCACCACAATCATCACACTTGTAGGGTTTATCTCCTGTGTGTGATCTCATGTGGTACTTCAATTTGCCAACTTGAGTAAAAGAAGCACCACAATCATCACATTTGTAAGGTTTCTCTCCTGTATGTGTTCTCTTATGTGTTTTCAGATTGCCAGCTTGAGTAAAAGAAGCACCACAAACATCACACTTGTGAGGTTTCTCTCCTGTATGTGTTCTCTTATGTGTTTTCAGACTGAAAGCTTGAGTAAAAGAAGCACCACAAACATCACACTTGTAAGGTTTTTCTCCTGAATGTGTTCTCTTATGTGTTTTGAGATGGCCAGTATAAGTAAAAGAAGCACCACAAACATCACACTTGTAAGGTTTTTCTCCTGAATGTGTTCTCTTATGTGTTTTGAGATGGCCAGTATAAGTAAAAGAAGCACCACAAACATCACATTTGTAAGGTTTCTCTCCTGTATGTGTTCTCTTATGTTTCTTCAGACTGCCAGCTTCAGTAAAAGAAGCACCACAGACATCACACTTGTAAGGTTTTTCTCCTGAATGTGTTCTCTTATGTGTCTTCAGATGGCTAGCTTGAGTAAAAGAAGAACCACAAATATCACAAGTGTAAGGTTTCTCTCCTGTATGTGTTGTTTTGTGGTACTTCAGCGTGCCAGCCAAAGTAAAAGAAGCACCGCAATCATCACACTTGAAGGGTCTCTCTCCTGTATGTGCTCTCATGTGGAACTTTACACTGCCAATTTGAATAAAAGAAGCACCACAATCATCACACTTGTAGGGTTTATCTCCTGTGTGTGACCTCATGTGGTACTTCAATTTGCCAACTTGAGTAAAAGAAGCACCACAATCATCACATTTGTAAGGTTTCTCTCCTGTATGTGTTCTCTTATGATTCATGTTCTTTTGGCACTCTAGATGGTCATCTTGAAACAAAAGACCATCCCATTCATTAAATTTGTTTGGCATTCCTTCGGTATGTATTCTCTTATATCTGTCAACACAAACATTTGGACTTGAAACATCAGACATGTCTCCTGTGTGAGTTCTTTGAGAGCTATAACTGACATGATCAAAAATGTCCTCAAGAGACTTTGCAAAACTCTGTGCATGTTTTTCTTGTGTTTCCTTATTTTGCTGTTGAAAAGTTTCAATAGCCAGAGATAGTGTATTGTTTGTATCAATCATAGAAGACATATTTCCTGACATCTGACAACAACTGTCATGTTTTACTGATGCTTTACAACTGTTCTCAACCATTCTTGATTCTGAGTTGTTGTCCGATGTCATTTCTTGAATGATGCTACCCCCAGCTATGTCTAACATTTTACTGAAGCTGTGACTCCTGTCCTCACACAGAACATCTGATAGTTCTTGTTTCACAACCTTCATGTCTATGCTGTCATATGTCAACTTTTGTTAATGTTCTTGTCTGGAGTGGTAAGGACTACTTGGAGACCAAGAGTGTATTTCTGAAATGCGCCAAAGTAAATAATATATATAAATAATCTGCATGAACATACCAAGTATTGATTATCAACGAATGTACAATCAAGCAGGCACACATTGCAGCTACAATCAATTTCAAGTGAACAAAAGATGGAGATGTAGGATGATTAGTGTGCTCATGTATGCTGATGTATGATCTAAGTTCAGGTTTAAACTAAGTTGATGTAGGATCCAGTCTGATGTATGATCTAAGTTCATGTTGATATAAGCTGATGTATGATCTAGGCTGATGTGTGATCTAGGCTGATGTATGATATAAGCTGATGTATGATCTACACTGGTGTATGATCTATGTGCATAATGTAAGCTGATCTATGATCTAAGCTGATGTATGATTTAGGCTGATGTATGATCTACATTCCAGTATGATCTAAGCTGATGCATGATCTAGACTGATGTATGATCTCAGCTGATGTGTTGATTGTCCATCAAGAATGATGATGACCATTCATTTCATCCAGTGAGGTTGAAAGTATGGAGCCATGAGTTCTAAAATGCCACAAATTTTGTTCTTTGGCAAGTCTCCCAAGAGTTATGATGAATTCCAAAAGCTTTCAGTGAGATCTTCAGAGTGTCTTTAAATTGTTTACTCTGGCCACCTTGGGAGTGATTACCATAACACAGCTCCTCTTCTTCTTCTTCTTCTTCTTCTTCTTCTTCTTCTTCTTCTTCAGCGTTCCGAGCCATTGAGGTTCTTTGCTGCAGATACAATCAGTCTCCATTCGTCTCCCTGGTGGACTTTCTCTTGCCAGTCGTTGATTCCAAGTGCTTGTAGGTCTGTATATGTATTATCTCTCCACCATCTTCTTGGTCTACCTCGGGGTCTACGGTAATTTATTTCCTGAGTGTAAGCGAGTTTTGTTTCCCTATTATCTTCCATTCTTTCTATATGCCCCAGCCATTGTAGTCTATTAGCCTTCATGATACCAGTGATTAGCGGGGACTTAAACAGATCATAAATGTCTTTGTTACTTCTTCTTTTCCACTCTCCACTTTGTGTATCCCTAATGGGTCCAAAGATGCGTCTTAAAATTTTGTTCTCAAAGGTTTGTAACAAGGCTTCGTCTCCTTTTGTTTTACTCCAGGTTTCAGAGCCATACAGCACAACTGGTCTGATCAATGTTTTGTATATTGTGATTTTGGTGTTACAAGATAGCGCATTTGATTTTAGTAGACGTTGCAGTGCATAGTATATCTTATTTCCAGAGTTGATTCTAGTTTGTATTTCTTCCCTTATGATGTTGGAGCAGTTGAAGATTGTACCCAGGTATTTGTATGTTTCCGTTCTTTTAATGGTCATATTATCTATTTGTATGTGGACCAGAGTTTTTAGCCATTCCGTCTCTTGAAATTACCATATATTGTCTTATCGTGGTTGATAACCAGCCCCATCTGTTGGGCTTTTTCCTTTAAGTGAGTCAATATTTCCAATGTCTTTTGTTCATTTTCGCCTATAATATCTATGTCATCTGCATAACCAAGCAGCTTGAATGTTCCTCCAATATCACATTCCTCCTTTACCTTCCTTACAACTTTCTCTATTGAGTTCGGTTTGTAGTTCCACAGCAACCTCCTCTCTATCCTTACCCTGACGATACACTAAAACATCATCGGCATATAACAATGTCCTGCCAGGTCCAGTGATCTGCTCACTGGTGATTCTCACTGTGTAGGCGTTGAACAGTACCGGAGATAATGGTGATCCCTGTGGTAGGCCAGGATATATTGTTGTTGGTTCCGAAGTCCAACTGCCACATCTAAAAACTACTTTCCGTTGGAAGAGAGCTGCAGCGATCCAACTAAGGAGGAATGGACTTACGTTTAGTTCAAGAAGCTGAAACATTAAAAAATCCAGTGGTACTCTGTTGTATGCGTCCTCAAGATCAATCGCTGCAGCAACGGTTTCAGTGCCTGAGTGGAAACCTTCATAGACATCGTGGGCAAAGACTGCTGCATTGGTCCAGGTTTCTCTTTTTGGACGGTACCCACCCAGGGTAGGTGAGAAAACACCTTGCCTCTCTAGTTGGCTTGATATTTTCCTGGCAATTACCTTCTCCAGCAGCTTGCCTATTGTATTCTGCATGGTTATAATTCGATATCCCTGAATTTTCTTGTGGTCTTTGTCAGGCTTCGGCAAGGGAATCAGATAGCTGTGTAACCATTCCTCCTTGATGCTAGCACTCCCTATACTGTTGTTGTACATGTCTGCTAGTTTCTCTAGCTCATTGTCGGTACACCTATTTATGTCGTCGTATCTTATGCCATCAGGACCTGGAGCACTGTTTTTTGATCGTCGAAGCACAGCCTTGATTTCTTTCACTGTCACTGTGGTCTTCATCCGAAGTGTTCTGGGCCTTGCATCTGTCTGAGGTGACCTCCTTGGCCAGATTCCGGCCTCCCATGTCTGTCTGGTTGCTCTGCTCAAGGTAGCGTTCAAAGAGGGCTTTGCCCTTGTCCTCGTCAGTCCTCTGCCAGATGAGGTCAGCACCTTGGAAGTCAGAAATGCTCTTATTCTTGACTACACCACTCATGCTTTTATGTAGTCGCCAGAACAATTTCAGTGACTTGTCTGTGCTTACTCTTTGACACACCTCTGCCCATTTTTTCGCTTTTAACCACCGTGACCAGTTTTTTGAAATAGCTTACTTTTGTGTGCATCTCTCTTTCTAAGTGCAAGCAGGGACTAGGATGACCAGCTCTGTTCTTCTTGGCATTTTGCCATCTCCTTACAGCACTACGCTTATCCACCCAAGCCTTCTCCACCTCGAAACTCCACCACGGTGGCTGCTCCCAGCTTTTTTTCCTTTTCTTCCTGCCCTGAAACGTTCTGCGCTTGTCACGTCTTATTTTACTCACCACATCTTGCCCTGTACTGTCATACTGGAACGTCTTTACCTTTAGGCTTGTGCTGCCTGGTTCTGCCTTTCTCCACCAATATGCTGCATGGGTGGTGGTCGCTGCCATGGTGTCCTAGGACACCCCATCTACACACTGTAGTGAGTGAAGGTGAAACTAGCGCCAGATCAATAGCACTGTCCTCATCGCCTGGACGGCTTGCTGTCCTGGTGACACAGCCACTGTTGATACAAACCAGGTCGATGGTTTCCAGTGCAGTCTCGAGCTCCTCCCCTTGTGTATTGGAGGAAGTGTTTTCCCCATGATCTGCCTTTAGCGTTGAAGTCACCACAGAAAATAACATTTCTCTCGTGGCCTAATATGCCACTTAAGCACTGCCACTTCTGGGCGTCCACACTCGCATTGCGGGCATAAACATTAACCAACACGAATGGTATACTGGAATGAACTCTCAACGCCTGTATTTGTATATCGTCACTGTTCCAACTGGACATGTCTAGCTCTGACGCCACCATGCTGTCGCGAACGAGAATCGCCGTTCCCAGATGTCGTCTGTTATAGAAACATTTGAAGCCGGCAATTCGGAGTAGCTGATCGCCCAGTCTCGTCTCCTGGAGTGCTACAATGTCGTTCCTGTAAACTAGGGTTTCTAAAATAGAGCCCCGTTGTTTTACACTGGCACAGTTCCAATATAGAATACGGATGTTCCTGAGTCCTAGACGGTGACACTTGAGTCTAAAACGTCTCAAGCCACCGCGCTTACCTGGCTTCTTTTTCCCTGCTCGGCTACCACGCCGTTTCGGTATGTTGACTGCTGATCGTTCGGAAAACACACGTTGTTCCGCCATGTTGAAAAAACGTAAACACAGACTTTTGATTGAGAACCACACACGCTGCTGAAAATTCACTCAAGGATGGCTTCGCTCGATGCACGAACTCCGTAGCACCCGCGCAGATCTTGAGTAGAAACTCCTGGTTTTACATCCTGGCACACCAATTACACGCAAGAAATGCATGCAACTAACTAACTAACAACTTTCTCTAGAGCCAGATTGAAGAGTAGCGGCAATAGTGCATCACCCTGTTTCAAGCCAGATGTTATTTGGAAAGGGTCTGATTTCCTGCCTTTATATGCTACTATATTATAAGTATCTTCCATGCATAGTCTGGTACTTCATTGGTATTCCAAATTCCTGCATAGCATTCCATAGACTATTCCTATGGACACTATCATAAGCCTTTTTAATATCCACAAAAATGTGGAGATCTCTTTTATATTCCCAATTTTTCTCGGCTATTTGTCATAAGATAAATATCTGATCTATTGTTGATCTATTTTGTCTAAAACCCACCTGGTAGACACCTAATATCCATCCATCCATCATGTGCCATGCTGGTAAGCGTGGGCGGTCATGTTCTGCCATCTCACTCGATCACCAGTCGTGGATCAGTTCTGTGTTTCTGTCTCGACCATGCCACAAGGCCAAGCCATCCAGATACTTGCTTCTAGGTCTTCCCCTTGGTCTGTTCCCCTCGATCTTACCAGTTGTCACCAAGTTCTCCAAATCATTTCTTCTCATAACATGCCCAAAAAATTTTGACTGTCTACATCTAATGTCTCTAATCAGTTTACGATCTTCATTTGTTTCTTGAAGGACTTGTTCATTGGTCTTTCTGGCTGTCCATGGTATTCTTTGCATTTTCCTCAGAAACCACATTTCTACAGCCATCAGATGTTTTTCAGCCTGACTGCTCATTGTCCAAGCTTCACATCCATATAAAAGTACAGGTTCTATGTAGCATCTCAACACTCTTTTTCTCTTTTCAATTGACATCTTTTTATTGGTCAGTATGTTTTTCATCTTGCTAAAGGCTACTTTTGCCATGGCGATTCTTGTTCTAATCTCTTCAAGGCATCTCCCATCAGATGTTATTACTGTTTCGAGATAATTGTACCTATTCACTTGTTGTAGAATATTCCCATTTACTTGTATATTACATTGTGGTATTTCGTTCTTCCTAGTGATGACCATAACCTGTGTCTTTTTAAAATTTAATTCTAACCCTTGTTGTTCACTGTGTATTTGCTTGCTTGTGTTTGTTGGCTTGAGCTCCAAAGCAAAGTCCTGTATGTAGGATGAAGGCATCCTGTTGTCTAACGCCAGTGTGCTGTCATACAGGACCTGAGGTTTGTGTGAGTATCCGTTGTCCCATGTCTGGCTTATTGGTGTGCAGACTAGTGGTTCCTCGCCGTACAGGCAGACACTCTCCGACTTCGGAGGAATCGGCGATCCTATTGACTTTAGTCAGGACCCCGAAGGGACCTGTTGCCCAGGACGCTTGCCTGTCCTCACCTTCCTAAGCATGCTTTCTGAGTCAGTTACAATCCCGATGTGTGTGTGTGTGTGTCGTATTCTCCGTTTAGCGGAAAGCTTCACTGACCACCTCCACTCTTAAGTTATATGTTGTGGTATCATATGACAGGTTCTCCTGCAACAAACGTCGACCATTGGCTTTTGCTAAGAATCCTCAGGCACTTCTCCTACCTCTCAACACGGAACCATCTGTGTAGATAATTACATCACCCAGGTGAGCATTATCCTGAATTAGTTGCTGGATTTCCACTTTCGTGGCCCCTGCTGGCCACTCCCTGCACTCGCGGCTCAATGTGATTATAACTCTGCACAAGCCTGACTGCTCCGCTGGCATTCTGACCCACTCCTCTCCTCGCCTAATGTTCTCCAAGAGGCACACCTGTCTGATCGTATCCTCTGTCTGAGCCATCCATGATTAAATCCAGCATGTAAAAGCCAAATTGCAAAGTTCCAAGCTGCAGGCTAGATAGAAAAGCTAGCAGGAAAAAACAGCCACTGAACTTTGAAAGAGACACAAGGAAGTTGTGGAAACTAATAAAACAACTGAACAATGAGGGCACAGGGAGAAACTCAAAAATTGCACTACATAAAGATGGAAACAACAGGAAAGCAAGCAGCTAACCAAATTAGTCCAGAGAAACAACAAGAGATTTGAGAGAAATGGCACCATACAGGACAGAATGAAATAGTACATGCAGTTCTGAAGGCACCTATCACAATCAGCGAGCTGGTGCTAGCCATATCAAAACTGAAAATGAGAAAGTCACCAGGAGCTGATGGTATCTCTAATGAAATGATCAGGAACCTAGGAACAGAGGCCAAAGCAAAGCTGTTGCAGATCTTCAATAGCAGTTGGACCTAGGCAGTGTTCCACAAGCCTGGAGAGAAGCGATCATGATACCCCTCCTAAAATCAGGGAAAGATAGCTCCATTGCCTCTAGCTACAGACCAATTAGCCTCACCAGCTGTTTCTGCAAAATAATGGGGTGCATCATCAATCACAGACTGCAGTGGTATATTGAAAGTAAAAACATGCTTGTGCCACAGCAGGCTGGCTTTAGGCAGTGCTACTCTACGGAAGATCAGACAACCTACCTCTCTCAAGAAATTGAGGATGCATTGCAAGAGAAGAAGCTGGTGCTTGCAGCATGGATAGATCTAAAGAATGCCTTTTGACAAAGTCTGGAAAGAAGGTTTGATGAAGAAACTGAGAAACTGTAAAGTCAATGAAAGAATGTATAAATGGGTAAAAGTATACTTGCACAACAGAAAAGCCAGAGTATAGATAGATCACCAATCCGCCCACAGTTGGTATTCCCCTGAAAACTTCCAGAGCGAACTCCATGGAAAGACGAACATAGACTATCACTAAAAATCCAGATAAAAGTGACAGGGATATTTGACAAGGACAAACAGAACAGTGTACAGCCAGAACAGCCACTCTCAGATTCCTTGATGAAGAATACCCACAGGACCTCTGAATGCGTGTCTATTTCAGATAGGGTCAGCACAAAATGCTGTTTGAAATGGAGGAAATGGAAGCGGGAGTGTACACAGAATACCCAAATAATACTAGAGACACGCCTAGAGTACCAACAGGAAAGTACTGCCATAAACATGATGCTCAACTTGAGGCAATCAAGATAGCAACACATAAATTACAAAATACTAGCCATGGTACACAACTTGTGATGATATTGACAGATGCAAAATCAGTACTCGTGGCACTCCTGTCTGGGAAATTGCCAGTATTAAGGACACTACTTTCTTAACTAAGCAGTCAGCATAAAGCCACCATACAGTGGATACCATCCCACTGTGGCATACCTGGAAACAACAGAGCTGATCGATTGGCTAAGGAAGGAGCAAAAGAAGAACAGACTGAAGTGCCCGTTACATACCACCAAAAGAAAAGAATGATCAAATCAGTCAGAAAGCCAACAAAACCTGCTCAAGATGACTACCACATTATGGACAGACCAGAACAAGTCATTATTCTGCGCCTCAGAACAGGACACAATAGATTATGCAACCACATGTATACAAAATTCAAAAGCCTACTGGCCTAGAGAGACTGACAGTGAAAGATAAACTCTATGGACCGCTGAGTGAACTAAAAAAGACAGTTAAATTCATACAAGAGACAACATTGCAGTTATAGACATATTTCAAGTGAAAGAAAGAAGAAGAAGAATCTATACTTTCTTCACATCATTCACTTGTTGGAGCATATATTTGAATGACATTTATTTTAAAAGGTCTTCCATTTAATTTTACTAATACAACTCTGACAACTGACAGTTCTATCCTTTACAGTTATATACTTATTTTAATTGTTTTCCTCCATTTTTTTTATTTCTTCACAAAATTAGGGAAGTGTCATGAAACTGTCTAAAGATACTTGATGGGAGGTCACAACAACTAGGCCTACAATTCATAGGTGAAAGTTGAAGATAATAAGAATAAACATAACAAATGATAATCTGATCTCTTTTTGTGTGTGTTGCATATCCTTTACAGAACATTGCAGTCAACACCAGCATTTTTCAGCTGCTGTTGATGTCTTGGCAAGCTTCACGGTCAATAGTTTGCCACCGTTTTCTGAATGACCAGCTCACATACCTCTGTAAGTGACCAATGTGACGCGATCCACTGCCGAATCTCGCGCAGCTGTTTAGTACGAGAGTACACGTCTTTAACCACTACGCCAGGAATCTCTCTTAGTGAATAATAATAGATAAGAGAAGTAAATGGATTTGTCTAGTTCTCTTCATGAGTTCTCTTAGTGAAACCTCACTTCGAGAAGTGGAATCATACAGCATATTTATGTCTGTCCATCTGATTTCTTGTTCTCTATCAGTCTATTTGTATCTGTCCATTTGTATATATGTCTATCTGAATCTCTGTCTAACAATCTGTCTGTCTGTATTTCCATATGTATGTCTGGCTGACTCTCTCTCTGTATATGTATGCATGTGTCTGACTCTCTATCTGTCTGCTGTCTGTCTGCCAGTTTATATATCCGTACCAATGTAGACAAAGATGGAGGAACATATGATATTCATTCATTCATTCAGTAGCATGTCCTTTGCAGAACCTCGCTCCCATAACAACTGTCATGAAATGCAGCCTTTACAGCCCAGAACAATTTTCGGTTCACTTTTGATGGACTGCTTTCTCTATAAGCATGTATAAGACATTTCACATGATGCAAGATTACAAATATAACAGTGCTCCATCGCTGTTATAGTTAGTTAAGGGGAAATAGAGACGGGTTAGGAAATGTCGCACCCGTGAGCACTGTAGGAAACACCATTGCTAGGGAAGCTCACGGGTGACGTCAATAATGTAAACAGTTCCAGCTTGGCTTGTGGTCCGTCCAGTTGTGTTTTTGAAGACGCTATATTCACTTTTATAATCACAGCCAATAAAAGCCATTTATACACTATTCAAGGACTTCAAGTCATCTGTCGATATTAATCCGTTCACTGTTACATGAGTGAAAATGGAGCCGCACACAGGATTCTGTACTTAGATTGTCGCGGATACGATGCGAAGTAAGGAAGTGAAAGAAGTAAGAAAGTCAACATGTCGACACATGCTAAAGTGAACCAACTAACTGTTGAGGTATGTTTTATACGCATTTAAACAAAAAGCTCAAAATTGGACCACTTCTAGTTGAAGTAAAGTCAAAATTTCAACATTTTTTGACACCATCAAAATTAAATATGCATAAAGAATTATGAATAGAGCCATCTACCTAATATGATTGCCTATGGAGTGCTGAGCTGTTCTCATCATAATTATGTGAAGTAACGAGATGATTCTTGTCAAAAATATTGTAAAGTTTGACCTGCCAGTATTACAGCCGTTGGTAACCTTGCCTTGTGTTTGAAGGTCAGCCAGTCATATGCTAAGATTTGTCCAGGACCAGGAGCAAGAAATTTCAAAACGAATATAAACAACTGGAATCAAATAAAAATGTTGTTAGAGAGCAGTTACCTACTTTGCATCAAGATTACCTAGAGCGAACTGAAAGCCGTTATGTTCGTTAAACCGTGACCTTGGGTGTCTGAAGAATCAAGCCAGTTGCTCCTTTGGAAAGTAAGAAGAAATTTTTTAATAAATCAGCGATGTTTAAGGATTAGGGAACCCTCGGAAGTGGGAGGGGCAAACTGGGTTGCCGACCTACTGAAGAGGGGACCCAAATTATCGCTTTATTGAACTAGACCAGTTTTCAAGACGTCGCTTTGATGTGCCCTGTTATCGGGTGAAAAGAAAGCATGAAGTCTGGTAGGGGCTCAACCAGGAGCTGAAAGTGGAAGTGGAAATAACGAAACCTGAGACGTCAGAAGAAGGACATCACGTTGTCGTTTGGACGGCTACTAAACTCCAGACGTTTGGTTATACGTGAACCGTGACGAGGAAAACTTTCAACGAACATACGTAAATCTACGCTTCTCTTGGAGCAAGATGGTAATTAATTAAAGTATAATTGCTAAGAGAACATTTTTTTAGTAAGATCATTTAGATAAGTTATAAATGTGAATTTTATTGTATAAGAATATAGTAAAATATTTCAGCATGGCAGAAGAAAGTTCACTAGCACAAGATTTG
This sequence comes from Cepaea nemoralis, assembly GCA_014155875.1. Classification (NCBI taxonomy): domain Eukaryota; kingdom Metazoa; phylum Mollusca; class Gastropoda; order Stylommatophora; family Helicidae; genus Cepaea; species Cepaea nemoralis. The sequence continues at coordinate 134,470 of JACEFZ010028075.1, forward strand.
ACGGGGGTAGGAACGGTAATAGGTAAACTCAACACAGTCATGAAACAACAAGGAATGGCAACTGAAATTGTTAAATTTAGCGGTCAGGCAAAAGATTTTAAGAAGTGGGTAACTTCCATAGAGAAATATGCATATTTGGTGTCAGCATCAGATGAAGAGAAAATGAAACTTGCTTATCAGACAGCAACAGAACCGGTTTCTGATCATATCAGAAGAAAATTAGAAGCGAGGGTAGACGAGACATGGGAGCAGTTCAAAGACGACCTGGCCCATAAGTACGCGGAAATAACGGATCCACAACATGCGTTTTCGGTGTTAAGGCAGTCCAAACAAAACACTGGAGAAACGGTACAATTGTTCAGCGATAGGTTGATTAACCTGGCTGAAGAAGCATTCTTAGGACAGAATGTACGAGGAGAGGAGGTGGAGAGGATGTTGGTCGGGATTTTTGTAGATGGTATAAAATCCGAAGGACTGAAGTTTAAGCTGATGAGAGAAAACCCTGAGAGGTTATCACAAGCTGTAGATATTGCGGTACAAGAGGAGAATTTGAGACGTAGATTCAGATTGAGAGTAGGAAGAGAAATAGGAACTAGTCGAGAAGACAGGATTGAGGAGCCTATGGAGATAGGACAAACAAGGTTCGGATGGAATAGGAGAGGAAGTATACAGACATTACAAAGTAGTAATAGAAATGCTTATGATGGAAGAAGACAAATGAGAAATCCTATAAGTGAGACGGTAGGTAACACAAATAACACAAATATAGTCTGTTGGTTTTGTGGTCAACGCGGACACATTTTTTCGCTTCTGTGGTAACAGGCGTGTCCAGTCGAATACTCAAAGTAGAAATGGCAATAGCGGATTAAATAGGAATGTTGAAGGTAGACACAGAAGTTTTACAAGTACAAGAACGCAGGAAAACCGGCGCCCTACCTATTAAATAGGACCTGTAGTAGGAGGGAAAATAACAAGGTCCCAAGATTTAAAGAATATTTTAATAATAACAGGTATAATAGGACGAGTAGAGAATACTTTCAACTAGATGAAATCAAACAGTTTACAGAGAAGAAAACAGATCCTAGCTCATGTATAATAGAAATAGGAAAATATAGAGTTCGTACATTAATTGATTCAGGAGCTCAGGTTAGTGTAATCAAAGAAAGTTTTTTATATAAAATAATGAGAAATTGCAGAATATTTAAGAGTCATAATAATCTTCACTCTGTTACAGGACAGAATTTACAAGTAATTGGACAAACAATAATAAATTTTAAATTAGGAGGGATCAACGTAAGACATCTTTTTCATGTAGTGAAAGATTTAAATAGAAATATGCTTATAGGAAGAGATTTTTTAACAAAAAACGGTGTAAGACTTTTTTTTGATTTACATAAATTAAAATTCAAGGACGTATATGTAGATTTGGAAGAAGACATGCATATATCAGCATTGGTTAGAGTTAAAATGTCTACGACGTTAAAACCACAGTCTGTTAATTTGATACAAGCAAAGGTAAAGAAAAACCCATATTATGTGGCAGGACATACAGTTAGAATCACTGAATTGCAAAGGGAAGTAATTGATGAGCCTGGTCTAGAAGTCCCGGATGGAATAATATCATTAGATAAACACTTAACTTTTCCAGTAATGATTATTAAACACAGGTAGAGAAATTAAATTATACAGAGGATGTGTAATAGCCAAAGTAGAACACAATATTAATGACATATTAGCAACAGATAGAGTAGAAATGCCGGGAACAAATTATTCAGAAACTCCTAGTGAAAGAATTAATAACAGACGCAGACGCGGAAGAAAAGGGAACGTGCAGAAGGATGAATTGATCCATCCATCCAGAAGAAATACAGCCAAAATACATTCACTAGACAAAATGACAAGAGAGCAAGAATTGTTGGCACAGTTAAAAACTCCACCGGAAAATAAGAAAATATTAGAACAACTTATAAAAGAGAATCAGGATGTATTTGCAATTAATGATTTAGAATTGGGAAGGACAAAAACAGTTACGATGGAAATAGACACTGGAGATCATCCACCAATTAGTTTAAAACCGTATAGAACTCCCTTAAGAAGTAGAGAAATTGTTGAAAAGGCAATAGAAGATATGTTGAAAGCAGGAATAATAACAAGATCAAAGTCAGAATGGTCATCTCCGATAGTAATCGTGACCAAAGCTGATGGCTCACATCGATTCTGTTGTGACTACCGGGCGTTGAACAAAATCACTAAGAATGTAGCGTACCCATTGCCGGTGATTGATGATATTTTGGGCTTACTTAATGGCTCTACATTTTTCACAACACTAGACGCAAGATCAGGATTCTGGTGTATCCCGATGTCGGAGGATGCTCAGAAGAAAAGTGCATTCTGTACTCATATGGGTTCTTACGAATTCTTACGAATGCCTTTTGGGGTTCGAACGGCTCCATCTCACTATATGCTGTTAATAAATGAAGTATTAGAGGGTATGCAAAAGGTTGCATTGGCATACATAGATGACATTCTAATTTATACAGCAGGAGATATAGATGATCACTTAAAACATGTAAAATTAGTATTCGACAGATTATGATGTTAAACTGAAGCTTAGTAAATGCGAGTTTTTAAAAACAGAAACAAAATATTTGGGGTATATTATTAATAGAGACGGAATTAAACCAGACCAAGAAAAGATAAAGGTTATTAAGGAGTTACCTCCTCCAACTAATGTAAAAGAAGTTCGTGATTTTATTGGAACCTGTGGGTATTATAGGCGTTTCATTCCAGGGTTCTCAAAAATAGCAGAGCCTATTACTAACTTAACTGGCAAATACGCTAGATTTAAGTGGGATGATGAATGTCAAAAAGCGTTTGAGTTTTTAAAAAATAGCTTAACAGTAGTGCCACTATTGACACATCCAGATTTGAATAAACAGCTAATACTATATACAGATGCTTCAGATAATGCTATAGGAGCGTGTTTGGTTCAACCATATGAAGGAAAAGAATCTGGAATACCAGGGGTTAAAAATGAAAGGCCAATCTATTTCTTGTCTCATAAACTTAGCAGGTCTCAGCGGAAATGGTCGACTATTGAGAAGGAGGCTTATGCTATTCATTATGCTCTTCAGAAACTTAACTACTATCTACATAACGCAAATGTTATTATTAGAACTGACCATATGCCTTTAAAATCTTTGTTAGAAGCTCCAGTGCAGAACAAGAAAATACAGACATGGGCATTGAATCTACAGGGATACAATACAAGAATAGAATACATACCAGGTAGGATTAACACATGTGCTGATTTATTGTCTAGAATCTCGTATCCACAGTCATCAGGAAACACGGAAGACGAAGGTGAAACGGAGATAGACGGCCGAAACTGGCAAGTAAATATATTAGATTCAGCCATAATAAATAGAGAAGATTTTGAGAGTTTACCATCGGATCAAGAGTCTGAACCTAGAGCAGAAGACCCACATTTAGCACAATTTAATATGAAAGAAGAACAAGAATTAGATCCAAAAGTCTTGGAAATAAAACAAAAATTAAAAGAAATGGATGAGAATAAGTATAAGAAAAATTATTTAGTTTTGCAAGAGGATGAACAGTTATATTACATGAGTGAAAGAAACGAACAGCTAAGGAAATATATTCCAAAACATTTGGAAAGTGAAGTTTTAAAAGCATATCATGATAAGAATGGTCATCTCGGTCGTGATAAATTAGTGAAAGCACTCACGAATAAATATTATTGGCCGAATTTATTTAAGACTGCTTGTAAATATGTTGATACGTGTGAAAGATGCAGATTAAGGAATATGAAAACAATTAAGTGTCCTTTACAAGATACAGATATTCCTCAGTTTCCTATGCAAAAAGTTAGTTTAGATATATCAGGTCCCCACCCTAGAACACTATCGGGGAATGTATATCTAATACATATAGTTGACGTCTACAGTCTCTGGCCGGAAATCTATGCAATCCCAGACAAGAGCACAGATACTATCATTAATATCTTTTTACAGGAATTTATACCAAGGTTTAGTTGCCCACAGATTGTACTTACGGATAATGGTAAAGAATTTGTGAATAAGAAATTTGAAAAGTTATTAAAAGATTTGAATATAAGACATATAAAGACCTCATACTATAGACCTTCTTCAAATGCTAAGAACGAAAGACAACATAGGACATTGTACGATGTTATATCAAAGATTGTCGATGAACATGAAAAAGATTGGGATCTATTCCTGGGACCAGCGCTTAGCGCTATACGCACAAATCAAAATGAGAGTACGGAGTTTTCACCATTTTATTTAATACACGGGAGAGAGCCAATACTACCTTTAGATAATCTGTTAAAACCAAGACGTAAATACATGGGGGAAGACTTTCAAGAGACCATCATACAAGAAATGCATAAAGCACATGTAAGATTAAAGAATAATATAATTAAAGCTAGAGAAAGACAGAAAAAGTACAGAAACGTGAATACAAAATTACAAGAATTTAAAGTAGGTGATAGAGTTTATTACAAGAAGCATAGAAGGAACTCTAAGTTTGATGCTCGTTGGGTTCCAGGTTATTACATTTTAGAAAAGCTAGGAAATGTATCGTACAGTATAAAGAACAAGATCACGGGACATGTGGCAAGGGCACACGTAGAGCACTCAAGAAGAGATGAGGATGAGAAGGGAAACAATAATTATAATAATAATTATTATTCAGACACCGGATACTTAGATGAACAAGTCGTCAGAAGAGCTACAATAACCCCAGATTTTAGAAAAGATCCAGCACAAAGTCAGTTAATAACAACTCCAGTTTGTGATGATACTCAAGAACAGACGATACCGAAAACAATAATAAAAGAAGAAGAAAATAAGAATGAGGGTTATTATGATAGTGCAGAATCTATGGAAGAAGAGGTAAACGCCCCATATAAAAATACGAGACAAGCAGTGAAAAGGAGAATAGAGAGACAAAGGGAAAAAGAAGTAAAAAGACAGAGAAGAATTAGAGATTATTCATCAAGCGGCGAAGATATGCCTCTACTAGAAAGGTCGTTAAGAAATAATGATAGACAAATTAGATGGGATATAGAACGGAAGAGATTAGCGGCTGCTAGCGAGAGACATACAGATGAAGAAGAGGAAATGGATGAAAAGTCAGAATCAAATAGTAGTATGGGAGAAACTAATACGTTATACGAAGAAGAAGATATTGATGTGGAGATAGCACTTATTCAAAGGAACTTGGAGTTATTGAAGAAATGGAAACGTAGGAGATAGATTGATAGAAAATACTGCAGATAGCAAGATATAAGTTTTATGATTTAAAAAGGAAAGAGATACTTGATGATGTATATGACACATTGGTCATAAAAAAGGGTTCTATTGATGCTTATAATGAGTTGTCTTGAGGAGTTGACATATTTAGGTATTAAGATAACTAATATGGATGTAAATTCGAGTGAAACATATATTTTTTTCTGTAATTTAATTGCCGATTGATTTTATGTTTTGACTTCTTGAGTTTTCTTAGATAGATAAATAAGTTATTGTTAGTCCATAAAAGAGACTAACAATAGATAGGATGTATGTTATATTATTTTAAAATATGTTTTTCCTTGAATGAGTTGATATCTTTATTTAATATGAGGGGAAACATAAATGATGTATAAAAAACTTGGGGGGTTATGACGTCCTGTTGTGATTTTCTTTCGCTTAACTCATAATTTAAGTGAAATGTCTTGTGTGTTAAATAAGAATTACCTTGTTTATAAATGTGTTGGTTAAGTTTAAATTACAAACAGTTATGGTTTTGTCCAGTACACGGGACTTTATATAGTACCCTTCGTTCAGAAAATAGTAACGAACTACTGAGGACTAGTAGAGAGACACATTATCTTAGCGAATATGTTCATGAGTATATTCTGTTGCTGTGATAATCAGCATGAAGAGGTTGATATGGCTATGAAGTATTAGAAATATATGCCGGGGATGGTTATGGGAAAGTTAAAATATGAGCTGCATTAAAGTCAGCATTATTTGAAGATATATGGATTAGATACCATATTATGAGTAACGATATGATGGTTGGTTAATAGAGAATAGATAAAAAGGGGGGCTGTGAATGGCAGCATATAAGGTTGGGTATATGGAATAGATAAAAAGGGGGGCTGTGAATGGCAGCATATAAGGTTGGGTATATGGAATAGATAAACAAGGAAACGTATCATGAGATGTGAGGGGGCAAGATATAGGAGCTGTGAAAAATCAGCGTTAATTAATTTAAAATGTTCATGGAATATGAACATTGGCTCGTGGTTGAAGGTGAGATAAGTGAAATATAGACAAGGTTGTGGATGGCAATATAAATGTTGAGTATATAAATGTTGAGAAAACTTAGATCAACTTAATTTATAGTGAACAAAGATGTATTTCATAAGATATATTTTTTTTTTAAACTTTATACGAAAGTTTTTTCGTTGGCAAGAGAGGTAAATGTGATTGTGTTGACTATTCATTCCTTTATACTTTTCATTGGGTGCGCACCCCTTCTTTACTTTTTCTAACTACATTTTTTCTGTCTATCCTGTGTTGTGAAAGAGTGAGAGATTTCATAATGTCAAGTGTACGATAACGATTGATACGAGACGTTCTTATGATATATATATTTTGTAAAGAAACTTTGAAGAGCCAGGAACGAAGAAGAAGTTCATAGTGGTTTACTATGTGACAGGGGGAAGAGTTAGGAATAGAATATTTACTTAAAATAGAGTTGGTTTGGGGCGGATTAGAGAAATTTTGGGAGGTAAGGAGAGAAGGTGTAGGATAAAGGGGTTAGGAGTTAAGACTTTTGAAGAAGAAAAGTCTTTTTAAGAAGGGGAAGAGTATAACAGTGCTCCATCGCTGTTATAGTTAGTTAAGGGGAAATAGAGAAGGGTTAGGAAATGTCGCACCCGTGGGCACTATAGGAAACACCATTGCTAGGGAAGCTCACGGGTGACGTCAATAATGTAAACAGTTCCAGCTTGGCTTGTGGTCCGTCCAGTTGTGTTTTTGAAGACGCTATATTCATTTTATAATCACAGCCAATAAAAGCCATTATACACTAGTCAAGGCTTCAAGTCATCTGTTGATGTTAATCCGTTCACTGTTACACAAACCACCACAGATGGCTTTCTGTATGAGAAATTTAATTTGACACCAGTACAGGTCACCCCCAGAGGTTATCAATCCAGCCAGACTGGAGGGCAGACTCAGTGGAGTGTGTAATTAAACCCGACCAGACAATGAAGCAAGCAAACCAGGTTTACCAACAGAGTTGTAAACTGGCAGCTGACCATGAGAACCTAATTGTTCCTTTGACATGACACCTGATAAGCAGAGCTAGGAAAATCGCTCAACCGTGATGGGACCACATTCTGATCCAGAAATTAGGTGCTGGGTGTCTGGCAGAGGCAATTAACACTGGGCCCGTGGACTTTGTACCAGACAGAGAGGAGCAAGGTGTGAAGGTCAGTTCAGGAAGAATTTATGACTGGGAGATAATGTGTCTGCCCTGTAGGAATGTGTGAAACAGATCTGATAAGGCAATTACAGCAGGGCTTGAGGAATGTTAATGGCATTTTGGGATACTGAGTTAAATAGGGGAGGTTTGTAAGTTTCAAGTCAGAAAATGTTTGAACTCAAAACAGGTAAGGCAGCCAGCCAGCTCAATGTTAGTAGGCATATGTATGATTCTGATGTTGCTAGACTTCACTAGGAAAGTTATTTCTTAGCAACTATCTAAGTCTTTTAGGGGACTGACTTTCTGTCGGTAAGTGGTAGGCTAGTGAGCCCATCAGTTTCTCTTGTTGCTGATCTGTGAACTATTCATTCTTCAGTTCTGTGTACAATATCATATTGCTAAAAGGGTTATTCTTACTATACAAGTAGATAGATACCTTTTGGGAGGCAGACTTTTGACTTTCACTTATCAGGTTAGATATCTGTTACTCTATGGACACTATTAGTGTCTCAGTCGTTGTAGATAATCATGTTACTACAACTTGATTGCATTTCATACTATGTATGTAGGAATACTTTCATATGCCTAATGTTTAAGTATATGTTGGATGTATGTATTTGTAACTTCATATGAATATACGATGCTAGGACTATGCTTCGTAATATTCTTTTTAAGTGTATACGTCTCATTTTGTATGCATACAAACTAACTTTGCATAATGCTATTATGTTAAAGTATTATAATATGTATCATTTATACCCGGGTTCGAAACACAGCGGTGCTGGTTTTTTCGAAAAAGGTATAGGGGCCGGTCGTTCAGAAAGCAATGGCAAACTACTGAACGTAACACTTGCCTAGTACATCAACAGCAGCTGAAAATGCTGGTGTTGACTGCAACGTCCCGTAAGGGATATGCAACAAAAATTTTTTATCATTTAATTAATATATTTATGGGTATTTCATGTTTGGTATATTGATTTAGTTAGTTAGTTAGTTAGTTAGTCGACAGATCACCCTCGTTGCACATCGGACCATTCAGTCCATAAGTGCTCGGATCCCCTCCTCAGCAAATCCCGCAGCGTGTAGCGGCTAACGACGCCAGTTCTGTGTTGGTTTATCAATCTTCTTTGGCTTCCTGCATAGTGTTCTTGTTTGGCCACCCCTCTTTTAATTTGCTGCTCTCGCAGTCTGGCCATTGTTGTAGATTCACAGTCATCACTTGGTTCTTGCAAAAGTCTCACTTCTCGTAGAGCATTCAGAATGTCAGCCTGGTCCACAGTAGCCTCACCTGCGAGCTTGTCAGCCCGCTCATTTCCTTGTACTCCCGCATGCCCTGGCACGAAGATGAAACTAATCTTTGCCAGCCAAGACCGCTGGTTATATTGATTTGTCACATGCAAACCTACTAATATAAAGTGTTATGCTATTGTGCACGCATTGGCACCTCGCATATTGGTCACATTTGTAGCAGAGGTGTAATGGTACAGACATTATCCACAATTGGGATAGAGTATATGGTGCATAGCCTTTTCAGTGTATTGTGGATGAGCGTCCATGGTAATGCATGGAAACCTGGCACAGAACTGGTCACGGCTTGTAAGCCCGGATGACCCGGTACTATTATAATACCATTACTGATCATGTGAGCTGCTAAACCAACTTTGGACGGAACGGCTGTATGACCCAAAATGTCTGTATTAGCAACATGGACATGGGATGGCAGAAATGTAATAATTACAGGCGTGTGAGACAATTGAAAAGCCCGTCCCAGACTAAGACCATAGGACAGAGATATGGAGGGAGAAGGAGGATGGTGAACGCAGTAGAATTGGAAGATAAACTTGGCCAGACTGGTCATTGTATATGGGTGTGCTAGGATATGTTTTCCTTAGGATTGCACTGATGTAGAACTAGATATAACACATTCTTGACTTTCTTTCACGCTCTCACAAAGAGTGCCTATGTTTAGATCTCATAACTGGAGACGACTAGGTAGTGCCAGGACTGACAGGAGTCAAAATACCAGCAAGCTGTTTTGTTTCTACTGGAGAGTGGGGATCTGGACCACAGATCCAGATAGTTCAAGTAACAATGGAAGTTATGTAATGTTTGTCATTACTAACAATATGTTATATGATTTCATCATCATCATCTTGAAAACCATCAGATGTCTATTATTATGATTAGTAAATAAATGTTGTAGTATTGTAACTCATAGTTCTGTCATTATATTTTTTTCCAATTGTGCATACATGTTGTGTGTGTACATTGGTGGGGGTTCACTTAGACACCAAGGAAGAGAGCAGTCAGGGAAAAAAACCTGTACTGGAATAGTTGTCAATTACACTTAAATTTAGACTTTAAAATCTATCTTAGCTAACCTTCTCTTTCCCATTCCTTGGCGTATATTCAGCACAGTTCATTTCATTTTGTAACGAGCCATTTGGAGCTGTATGTTGGATATTCAGGGCTTAATCTGTAGTTTAGCCATATAGATTTTGTCCTTAGTCAATTTCTGACTATTTGGGGTTTCACGCCAGTGAATAATACTTTCATCTAGGCGGTGGCCATCCCGACTTCTGACAACCTTCCGGAAAACCTCTTGATCATAAGCAAGATGTCCTGCATCTGATACACACATCTGGATATCATCCGCCACATTCTGCACCCATCTTCTCTTTGGCCTTCCTCTCTTCCCAGGAATATACCCCTCCATTATTGTTCTCTCCAAACTTTCATGACGTTTCAAGTGACCAAAATATTTCAATTTTCTTTGTTTTATCGTCTTTAATAACCAACCTTCTTCAATATTCAACTCTTGAAGTATGGATGCATTTGTTCTTTCCTTTACCCAAGATTTTCTTTGAACTTGTCTATAACAAGTATATACCTTCTTGATTTTCCAACCATTGAAGAGAGAATACAAGTTTGCATGGCACGCGCCTACCTCAGAATTAACGCAAACACACAACATCCACTGCATAGTGAAATTAGGAAGGTGAAGGGCAGCAGGTTAAAAAGAGGGCGGTCATGGATGGGTCAAGCCGAAGACATTCTTCAACAGGTGTGTTCACTTGAGGACTTAGAACCTGGCGAGGAGTGGGTGCAAGTGCCAACAGACTTCTGCACATCCTTTTCAGTTTGCATCCAACTAGATAGAAAATGCAGACAAGAAAATCCGGCTGCTGTGGAGGCTGAAGTACAAGCGTTGATTTTCGAGAATTCGCTAGACGGTGACGCGGTCATCTACACATATGGGTCGGTCGTCCGACATGTGAGAAGCTCATGGGCCTTTACAGCTCGGGCCGGAGGGAGAATTGTGAAGGAGGACTCTGGTGCTTTCACTGAAACCACAAGTAGCCTGACCATGGAAGTCATGGCAGTAAGTAAAGCAATAACATGGCTCGAGACACAGACATTCACTAGGGCTTGTTTCCTTAGCGACTCAATGAACATGATCAAGAGGATAGAGGAGGGGTCGATCCGAAGAGAATGGTTGCTGCCTCTGGAGCGGTCTCGGCTGGCAAAGATTAGTTTCATCTTCGTGCCAGGGCATGCGGGAGTACAAGGAAATGAGCGGGCTGACAAGTTCGCAGGTGAGGCTACTGTGGAGGGCGGACGCGCCATGGACCAGGCCGACATTCTGAATGCTCTACGAGAAGTGAGACTTTTGCAAGAACCAAGTGATGACTGTGAATCTACAACAATGGCCAGAATGCGAGAGCAGCAAATTAAAAGAGGGGTGGCCAAACAAGAACACTACGCAGGAAGCCAAAGAAGATTGATAAACCAACACAGAACTGGCGTCGTTAGCCGCTACACGCTGCGGGATTTGCTGAGGAGGGGATCCGAGCACTTATGGACTGAATGGTTCGATGTGCAACGAGGATGATCTGTCGACTAACTAACTAACTAACTAACTTGTCTATAACATTTACATTCAAAGGTATTTATGCGCTGTTAAGATTGTTTAGTAAGGCTCCAGGTCGCACAGGCGTATGTTGCAATGGGAAAGATACATGCTCTTAAAACTACATATGATATAGAGATATTGAAATAAGCATATAACAAGAACTTCTATAGCACTAAAAGATGTTTCAGCTCTAACGTTAGTTACATCATGACTGCTGTATGTATCAGAAACATTGAGAATGTCTAAACCAATTACTAATGGACTACAAACATTCATTCATTGGTGGTTGTGTAGAATAAAGGGACTCAAGTGGTATGGCATAATCAATTTGTGGAGTTAATGAAAATAGCTGAAATACAAGTGAATCAAGAAGTGAGGGGAAAACACCGATGCTGGGTAAGACGCAAATTGATAAAACCTGAAAATAATATAAAGTATAACAAGAAAAAAACAAAAATTATGGATAACCGATGAAATTGAGCAAAATGATTCAAAGAAAGAAAGAGAGAAATGCGTCATATGTGCAGAGTTGCCAAAGAAGAGTGGTTGCAGAAAAAATGCAAAGCAATAGAGGATCTGGAAATAAAACACAACTTGAAAGAATTACATGAACACATAACACAAAGAATAAAAATAATATAACAGGAAATGGTTGTATCAGAGGAAAAATATGGAGAAGTTATAATTGATAACCCTGACATAATAAAAAGATGGACCGAGTACACAGAAGATTTATTCTGGGACAGCAGGGTCAATAAACCAACATTGTATAATATAATCAAGATGGACCAAACATATTAAAGGCTGAAGAAGAGAAGGCTATTAAAAAGATGAAAGAAGGAAAGGCTGCAGGTCCAGACAACATAACAACAGAGATGATAAAATCCTTATCCAGCTTTGGCATTGATACTATCACAGAATTATGTAATGATATATATAATACTGGTTACATCCCCAAGGATTTGATAACATCCATTTTCATCACACTACCGAAAAAGCCAAGAACTGTTGATTGTGAGGATTACAGAACTATTAGCTTAATGAGCCACATAACTAAGATACTACTGAAAGTCATACGAGAAAGAATTCAACACAAAATAGATGAGGAAGTAGCTGAATAACAATTTGGGTTCAGCAAAAACAGCGGCATCAGAGAAGCAACTATCTGTTTGAGGATGTTAATTGAAACATATACATCGATGAACATCACAGTAAATGGGGAGATGCTAGAACAAGTAAGAAGTTTCTCCCATCTTTGGCATATAAATAACAGATCATGGCAGAAGTGAAACAGAAATCAAAAAGAGAATAGGAATGGCCAAAAATGCTTTCAACAGCATGAAATCAGTATTAACATCATGAGAGATTAACAACATATTAAAAATGAGAATTGTCAAATGCTATGTATATTCAACGCTACTGTATGGCGCAGGAGCCTGGACATTAAACTAGCAACTAGAAAATCAAATAGAGGCTCTGGAAATGTGAATATACAGACGAATATGTCATATTTCATGGAAACAAAAACAATCAAATGCAGAGGCTCTAGAAAAACTGGGAATGAAGAGTTTATGAAAACATAAAGAGGAGGCAAGTGAAATATTTTGGGCACTTTATAAAGATGATACTGGATGGCAAGGTTGAGGGCAAAGCAAGAGGCAGACAATGATGCAAGTGGGAAGATAACATCAAGAGATGAACGAATGACATAATTTATAGTCAGGGCCAGAGACAGACAGTGTTGGAGATCCTTTAAAAAAAGAATGTTGGATATCCATTGCAGCCAACCTTCACTATGGGGAGATGGCACCTGATTGATTGATAATAAGAAAATCTATTGTATTGTCCATACCCACAGTGCAAATGAAATATACTTATATATTCCTAATTTAATATTAGTATTAGTCTAATTTATAATATTTAATTATGTTTAAATAAAAATTAAAAGCTTTATAATAATTAATACAATATAAACAAATAATAATATAGATTATACAGTTATCTGCCCAACCAACTAACTCGACTCCTCTCAGTGTACATCTACTGACACCAATTGAGTGAAGCAAGGATGTGTCCTGGCACCAACACTGTTCAGCCTCATATTTTCAGCTATGCTCACAAATGCCTTCGAGAACAACTAAACTGGAATAGACATCAACTACCGCATGGATGGAAAGTTATTCAATCTCAGAAGGCTGAAAGCTAAAACCAAAATTAACAGTGACACCATCAGAGAGCTCCTGTTTCCTGATGATTGCGCTCCCTATGCCAACTCAGAGGCAGACATGCAGCACAATGTTTCAGCTTTCTCATATGCCTGTGCCAACTTTGGGCTTAATATCAACTTGGAGAAGACTGTAGTTTTGTACCAGCCAGCATCAGGGATTAATCACACCAAGCTGAATATCAAAGTGAATGGTCATAGACTAAATGTTGTGGACAAATTCACCTATCTTGGCAGCACCCTGTCACAAGCTGCTACAATTGATGATGAAGTGAATGCAAGAATCATGTATACAAATTCAAGATTGGTGAATCAGCCTTGTGCACGTGTGGATTGGGATTGGTGTCGCAGACAGCAGAGCACATACTCCAAGACTGCCCAAATATAACATATCTAGGCAAACTTTCTGGCCTAGAGAGACAACAGTGGAAGATAAATTCTACAAACCGCTGAGAATTAAAAAATACAATTAAATTCATACAAGAGACAACATTGCAGTTATAAACCATTTCAAGTGAATGAAAGAAGAAGAAGAAGAAATCCACACTCTACTAATGAAGAATCAGATTCGCTGGCTGGTCACTTAATTCGCATGCCAGATTACAGGCTCCCAAAACAAATTTTTTACCATGAGCTGCATTATGGTAAACACTCCCAAGGCGACCAGAGGAATCACTTAACACTATGAAAATCTCACTGAAAGCTTTTGGAATTCATCATAACACTTGGGAGACTGCTACCAAAGACTGAAATTTGTGGCGTACAAAACGGTACATCATTACTTTAATTACGCCAGGGTGCAGTCACTTGTGAAGCAACCATGATTGCAAGAGCTGCGAAGAACAGGCAGGCCAGAAAAATCACTGCAGGAGATCCTCCTCCTGGAACGTCAAGCACTCTTTGTCCACATTGTGAAAGAATATTTCGAGCCAAAATAGGCCTTATCAGCCATCTTACGACTTAAGATTTAATTTCAGGTTATTCGATCGTGCCACTACCCGAACTGAAAACAGAAGTTGAGATACGGCGCCACCCCAAGCTGTTCATTGTGTCACTAACAATGGCTACTGTAAAGGCTATTAATTCTGTTGACATCATTTATTCATTCAAATATCACGTGGGAATAACAGAAGGGAGAAGCTATACACAAAATTGTTTGTATAGTCTGAGCCGCTTTACCGAAAAATTTATGGCTGGTCACGTGATTATTTGGCACAAAACTGTGTGAATAGTACGAGCTGCTATTCACAAAAATTTTAAGAAGACTATTATTCTCTCTTCTCGTCTGTCTTTTTTTTTTTTTTTGCAAGTTCTTTTTCTTCAAACCTCACAAAGACAATATTTGTCGACAAGGACACACACTATGTACTGTGATATTTTATTTGGCAAATAAAATTCATGTTAAACAAAGTCATCTATTGGATTCATTCGAGACTCGATTACTCTGTCGTTGCCTAAGGGGGGGGGGGGGGGGGGGGGGGGGCTTTGCCCTCCGGCAGCTACCACAGATCCATAGAGCACACTTTATTCAGATGCTTCGAGTTTCTCAAAAACTGAGAATGAAGAGAGTTGACGGAAGAAATAAAGAGGAGGCAAGTGAAATATTTCGGCCATGTTATTGTTAAAAGACATGATACTCTTATAAAAACCATACTGGAGGGCAAGCGAGCAAGAGGTAGACAATGATACAAGTGGGAAGCTAACATCAAGAGATGGACGAACATCAGCCTGACAATGTACAGCCAAGGCGAAAGACAGTGTTGGAGATCCATTGCAGCCAATGTTCATTGTGGAGACGGCACCTGATTGACTGATTAAAAATTTTAAAAATTGCTAGCAGGGAGTTTAACCCGTCTCCCACGCGACAGGTGAAGATACTAACCACTACACTACAGAGAACACAATGAATGCTCCACAAACATTAATAATGCAGTCAAAAGGAAGTAGACATTATGTGACCAACCGAATAATCACGTGACCAGCCACAAATTGTTGTGTATAGCGGCTCGTACTACTCACAAAATTTTGTGTATAGTCACTCCAATAACAGAAGCCATCTTGTCTTCAGGAGAAGAGGTCCATCTAATATTCCATGCATAGTGATTGGTTGAAAATATCATGGCATTTAAGTAAATTAAAATTATATTTCATACTTGCAGTAATTAATGTTTTTGGCCCTGTTAACTAACAGACTATCATTAATCTTAGACGGATTTCAAATTCTGCATGCAATTTATATATATATATATATATATATATATATATATATATATATATATATATATATATATATATATATATATATATATATATATATATATGTGTGTGTGTGGAAAGTTTAATCACTGAACTTGCTTGAACTGTGGGTGAAACAAACATTTTCTGTTAAGATGTTATGATGATGATGGGAAACCCACAATGCAAGAATGCAACAACATGCAAATCAATCGGGCTGGTGTGTACACTTTCTAACACTCAAAATGTGAATTTGAACTACCAAAGTTAAAGAGAATATAAGTTTAAAGATTATTAATAATTTATTTGTATGCTTGTACATTTTATTTTAATCATTTAACATTACGGAACACATTGATACAGTCTGATTTCATATCCGTCACTGACCATCTGAGTGAAAAATATTGATGAAGTCTATTTCATATCCAGGCACTCTTCCGAATAACAGTTCTAAATGGAGACATAACTCTGTAGTGTAAAAAGCATCTCTTACAGGGCCTCATTAGTTGATGTGACATGGACTGCTAGACCGATCAATGGATGTAATAAATGTTTGGGTCCTGGAGGGCCCTGACTGTCGTCGGAGTGTATATCTATTTCCACATATAACTGATAGGTATACACTCCGATGACTGTGAGGGCCCTCCGGGCCAAAAAACATTTATTGCATCCATCGGTTGGTCTCGCCGTGGAAGTGATCAACAACACATTCAATGCTCGTTCCGAAATGCACAGTTTTTTCACAAAGAACATGCTATCGGGCAGTATTTACAACTTTTGTGCATCAATTTCCACATATAACTGTGAAATATTATTGGTATGTAATTCCATTTTCTCAGTTCTATATTTCAGTTCATAGTGTTTCATTTTTTTTTTAAATTACATAACCTAATGTGGCCCTGTAAGGGATGCTTTTTACACTACAGAGTTATGTCCCCATTTAGAACTGTTATTCGGAAGAGTGCCCATATCCGTCATATTGACCATCTGAGACACTCTCGGTTGGACTGGGAGTGGAGATAAAAATGACACCCTTTTTCAGCATCAAAGTATGAATAGCATCTCATTTCTGTTATAGAAATTAAAATTTTGACACTCAGATGTGAATATCTCTGCTTAGAATTAACATCCAGGCATCATCGAGGTACCATTAGATTTGGCTCTTCAAGGCCCATCTACTCTGGTGGTCCCATTAGTAATAACCCAATTTGAAAATCACTGATGGAACCTCCTATAATGTATAATATAATATATATTAATTTCAATCTTCAACCCCACTGGATGAAATGAATGGCAATCCATTCAGATTTGAGTAGTAATGTCAGAGTTATCAAACTTTCCGGGCTGGGGCGGGCTTGTATTTCTTAATTTCGCGAATTTTTTGTTGCGTCCAACGATTCACCTGTGACCATGTCCATCTAGATGTCAATTAAACGAAAGCAGCGCGGTACAATGAAAGGGGAAGTTATTCTGATATTTTCAGTATTGATCCTTCTGCTGTGCGCCAAGAGATTGAGCCGAAAAAAACGTTTTCTCTGGAATATTTTTGATTCTATTCACGAATAGTAAGATAATGTGTCTTATAACTCATGTAGCTTAAAGAAGTCTAACATTTTGATTGCATTTTTTAATCCCTCGTCCAATTTTACATAAATGTGAAGAGTTTCAACACAGCTGGTGTTTGCTGGAGTTCAGGGGAAAATATTTAGTGACATGACCCACCGTCATAACACAAAATTCAAGATGACGGCGCCCATACAATACAATAGTACTAGACTTTAGCGGACCTATATTTATTTATAATTAGAACTGGTAGTTTAACTATTAAACTTAAACAGAATACAAGTGTTATTTGTAGCAGTAATGTATCTGTGTACTTGTATAATATTTCAGCATTTGACATGACTGAAAATAATTTTGAAAGCCAGTTTTCAGACCTGTCTCTGTAAACCTGTGACCTGTAAGTGTTAGGAGTACTTAACTTATTTCTTAGCATAGCACCAGTATTTAATTATGGGAGAGTTTATACATAGGGCGCTATGAATAGACACTTTGTTTATACATAGGGCGCTATGAATAGACACTTTGTTTATACATAGTGCACTATGAATCGATACTTTATACTTAGTTGAAGTATGGCTGTTTAAATATCAAGAATAATTTTCCAGATTGGTATCCCCAATACAAATAATTGTGTCCCAGGTGAGTTTAAGAATTGTTAACTTGCGTTTCTGTACACTTACTGTTTACAAGCATCCATCTTTGTTTACGTTACCGACCTACTATTTCCTACTATTTATGTCCTGATAATTCTGGTCCAAGCTGACAGTAATATGCGTCACCTCAGAGAGACATGATTAGGGTCGTTAGGCAATACAAACACCAGGCTTTCGACTGACTGGCCTCATGAATTAACAAATAAACAAGGAAATGCTACTCATATAAAGTGCAGGAAAACCTGGTATATGTGAAGCAGGTTGAAAAGAGAGAGGAGAGAGATAGATAATGAAGATAGTGTGAGTACTGTGAGAGACAGAGATACGAGAAAGATGTGTTGAAAGACATAAAAAAGTGATAAAGACAAGAAAGAGAGAGAGTGGGAGGGAGATAGAGAAGGAGAGAGAGAGATGTCTGTATGTCTCTCTACATGCCCGCTTATCTGGATGTCTCTCTGTCTGTCTGTCCATCTGATTTCTTGTTCTCTATCAGTCTATTTGTATCTGACTTTCCATTATGTATATATGTCTATCTGAATCTCTGTCTAACAATCTGTCTGCTGTCTTTCCGTATGTATGTCTGGCTGACTCTCTGTGTATATGTATGCATGTGTCTGACTCTCTATCTGTCTGCTGTCTGTCTGCCAGTTTATATATCCATTGTTTATTTGTCTGTATCTCACTCTCTCTCTCGGCCGGTCAACCTGCCTGTTCAGAGTATTGCAGGGAGAGGTTGAAAGAGATGTATGAATTGGCATGGTGGAACACAGATGATTCGACGAGCGAGCTGTCGGGTTGGATCTAGCTACCCATCTACTCATCCACCTACCTGCTAGCTACCACATACCTGCTACTACTACCTACCTGTCTACCTACCCACATATCTGCCTATATAACCATCTATCTGTCTAACAACCCACCTACCTGCTTACTTAACCACTTTCGTGTCTAACTACATACCTACCTAACCAACTATGAATAATACAAAGAATTGTCGCCGAAGCAACGGAGTACGTGCTTTGTGCTCGATACTTTTGACAACAGCCAGCAGGGAGAGAATGAAGCAGAGGAGAAGAGGTAGGGGAGAGGGGGGAAGGAAAAGGAAGAAGAGGGCTGGAGCCAGAAGGGGTAGAAGGAAAACGGATCGTTTGGGACTCAAAAATGTATGGGTTGGGTATTGGAATTGCCGTAGTGCAAAGCAACGAGGACCAATACTGGAGAAAATGATCTACGATTTTGATGTCCTGATGTTACAGGAACTGAATACGAACTCTTTTAAGTGCCCTGGCTATACATGTTACATCAACCCAACTGGGCAGGGAAGACATGGACAGGCTCTGGTGGTCAAGGACGGTTTACAGCATTCAATACTGGATATGAGTGGGTGGGGTCAGGAGAGTAAAGAGGTGCAGGGAATGCGGATACAAATCCGCCGATACAGCTGGAACCTGATAAATATATATGTGAGTGGGGAATCTTGCATAAGCAGAGAGAGTTGGGATTGGTTGAGAGGTTTAGTGGACACCCCTAGGTACCTGGAGGATGCGTATAACAGGGTTAGGTATGATCGGTTAAGAAACACACTGTTGGACATGGAGGTCTGCCCTTGCCTTGTTAGATGGGTTGCGGCAGTCCTTTATGAGCGTAAGGTTGCATTGCGCATGGGTTCTGGACTTCTGACCCCTGTACTATTACACCTGGGTGGTGAATGGAGGTGGAGGAAGTAACGGCGGCATTCCGGTGGCTAGAGGAGACTACTGCAACACACTTTGTATTCATTATGAATTCAAAGTGTATGCTTAGGAAGGTGGATAAATGAATGCTTCGTGTAGAATGATTGAGAACAGATTGAGAACCCATATGTGGAAAGAATGAGATTGTGGGGGTCGGCAGGGGTTCTGGAAGAATCTCAAAACTGAGAGGGAAGATCAGAACTTTTAATCAGATAGCGGTGGGAACGATTAGTAGTATGACTCTTCACTGGCTGTTGAACGAGGGGACGGAGCACGTATGGGAATGTCCTGAGTGCAGTGATGTCGGTTCTTAACTCAACTCAACTTGTTCTTCATTTACCTATCTCAGACTATCTGTTATGTTATGTGGTTACCTAAGCGCACGCTCCAAAGAGTGGGACAGGTGGGGAGAGAACATGCAGGGCACTGCTCTTGCTGAGGCCTCGCTTGAGATGGATGTTGTCTGTCTAAATGATGGGACACCAACTAGGCAGGCAATGAGACCGGGGCACCCTGACACGGCCATCGACCTGGCACTTGTATCAAAAGAGGCGGCATCATACATAAAATGGAGTGTCCTTGGGGATTATAGAAGCGACCACCTACCCTGCTCTGTACTGATACTGATACCTAAGTCCAGTAAAGTCAGGGCTCAAGAGGAAAGACTAACTAACTTACACTCACTTTAAACAACACAATTCTAAATACCCAAAGAGATAAAGGATTGACTTTCACCTAATTAATTGCTGAACAATTAAAAAACAATTGTCCGGCAAGGAAATAAATGATTGACATTTGACTTTCACCCAATTAATTGCTGAACAATTTTTAAAAAATGTCCGGCAAGGAAACAAACCTCGAGCTCCTGTCCATCAGGCAGGGACACTACCAACTATGCTACTGACGACACGTTTTCAAATCTACGAAAATGTATAATATAGCCACAAACTTACGTTAAGTCACATGATTTGGCAAATCATGTGACCAGCCGGGACAGTTAACTATGTATAAACATATTGTTTATACATAGTGCGCTATGAATAGACACTTTGTTTGTACATAGTGCTCTATGAATAGACACTTCCTTTAATTATTTAAATTTAAATAAAATACTGTGTAATAAGTTATGGTGTTTTTTCTAAAAGTTAGTATTTAATTATTAATTGCTCACTTCTAGATACAAAACAGTGTAAGTGTAATTATTGAGCAGAAGTAGAAATCCATTATTAACGAATATTTTATTTACTTTTTTTTTTTTTTTTAATTTAATATTTTAATAATTAACTAACTACTGCTTAATTTATGCAACAGTTACAAACTTATTTTAAATATTTTCTTACATTAATGCATGATATTTAATCAGCAAAAGAAAGCTGTCGCAATGCAGTTGGTACCTTAAGACAATATGAGTACATTTTCATGAATTGTTCTTTCACTAACAACGAACTTTTCACATGGCATTTAATTAATATAAATGGGACTACTGCCCTATGCGCTGCCTTGGGCCCAAGAGGGAAGACTAACTAATATATTGCAGGAAATGTTATCAACAATAGAAAGTTAATGCAGTGTATAGTGAACAGATCAAGGAAATGTAAGTACATTTTCATTAATTTTTTAGGGAGGATCATTAATTGTTAATTAGATCACGGCACATCCTATTGAAAAATAAATAATACGTCAAGTTAGGCTTCGCCGCCCAGGACGCAATGATATATGGCACTACATTGTCCGTTTAAAAATAAACAAGCCACGGTAATAGAAGGCAGAATTTCTCAGCTTCCAATTAAAGGGCCGCGATAAAATCTCCCTTATCTCTTAGGTTATCATTGCACTTCCTGGTATTAAATTATGCCACACAAAAAAATTCATAACTCCGCTTAGAATTAACGTACTCTCTTCGTTGAGATACCGTTGGATTCGTCTTGTCAAGCTCTATCTAACTGGTATGGTTTCATAAGTAAAAACCCAATTTTTAAATATTGACCAAAATTGCTAATTTGAGAATGGTCATCATCATTCTTGGTGGGCAAAAACACACAATAAAATTACATGCATACAGTTTCTCAAAGTATTTACAGCTCGTAGTCCATATTTAAATTCAACAAAATGTGAAAACTATTTAATTTACCTCTGATAACCAACATCAATAAGATATTTAAGAGCGGTGTAATCCGCTAGTCACCACGCACAAGGCGCCATGTTGCCAACCATGCCGGAAGTTCATCAATAATACAAAAGCTTAACCCAGTGGCCGGGATCCCTGGCGGAGGTGTCGACGACTTTCTCCGTAATCCCGTATATCCACGTGAGGAACACAACTGTACGAGATGCGGTAGCGGATCGCGTCGCGTTGGTTGCTTATGGGGTATGTAGAGCCGGTCGCACAGAAAGCAATGGCAAACTGCTGAGCTTAATCTTGCTAAGAACATCAACAACAGTTGAAAAATGCTGGTGTTGACTGCAACGTCCTGTAAGGGATATGCAACTTTAAAAAAAAATAAAAATCCTAGTAAACGACCAAATGTAATAGAACAGTTTGGGTTTTTGGATAGAAACAGACTAGAATAAACGTTTCATATCAGACGCAATGGATACAGTACCTCCATGATTCATGAGAAAATAACGCTTATATTCATCTTGTAAGGAAAGTTCTGATCATGAGTTCTAACAGGACAGAGCGGATTGAAATATCTATATGAAGTATATCAACGTTCAAAAATTTAAATAGGTTCGTGGAAGCTGTGTAACTGTGTTAGATGTACGTGTATGGATGGTTGTGTGTGTGTGTGTGGGGGGGGGGGGGGTAATATATGACGCAATTATGACGTCAGCAAGCATCATTCCATACAACAACAAAATATTACATGGGAATGTGATGAACGTGCAACTAATGATAGCTTTCAACTGACGCGTTGAGGTTTGTTTGGAAAGAAGGAGGAGGAGAAGATAGGAGGGGGAGCGAGAACGAGACAAGAACAAGAAAAAGGTGGAGGAGGAGGATATAAAAGAAGAACGTTAACATATATGACATATGAGCCCACGAGGCACGCCCCCCCCCCCCCCCCCCCCCATGTGCAGAAACTGAAGTGTATAAAATAACAAAGACAGTCCCATAGCAGATACGACAGCCGTGGTAGTGTAGAGGATAGACGCTCGCCTGCCCGACCGGTGGCATTGGTTTAGATACACATCGGGGCTGTTTCAAATTTTTTTTTTAATTGACTTTGTCTCTCAGGGCAATCCAGCCTAAAATATGTACCAGGAAATGTTTTGAGAAGTAAAGTCGACCGACGAAGTATTCCAACATCGCCCGCTGAGTTAGTTTGGTTTATAGAAATATGGATCTGGCTCTGTATACCCAATGCGCCCTAGGCGTGTAAAAGGCTCCTTGACTGGACTCACATAATAGATACGCTGTCAATTCTGACAATTGTCTGATAGCCATTTGTCAAAGGCTGTGTCATCCCTGGGGCTGTTCTGATGGGAAGAATATAATCCCGCCTCTGCCAGGGAATGAGCATGAACAGCTCTCTTTGCAGGATTACAAGGGGTTTGGGGGGGGGGGGGGGTGTATGGGGTGTCAGGCATTGGTAGCACCTTTGGTAAGGATGGCTCTCATGTCCTTTTCAGGACCCATCCCCAACTGGTCCAAGCCTGACACCTAGCTCGTGCCTGTGGCTCCTAGTAGCTGTCAGCATGCGACAGCGGCCACTCCCCGGGCAACAGTTGTGAGAGGCTGGCTAAACCAGGCATGGGTAACAGATTTGGTGTCAAACCAAGCGGTAAACTATGGTATGCCTACCCAGCATATGGAGACAGGACTCGGCAGACTACGCGGAAGAAATCATTCCTGATTCAATGGGCAAGACGGCGTTTACCTGCAAAGCGTTGTGAAACGTAATGAGCACGGCAAGGCACGTAGAGCGCCCTGGTCATCCACTGCACCTGTATTCGTCTCCAGTCGTCTCGACTTGTCTTGCCACTGGACCCAGATGGACTCAGGCGAGAGAGTGAGGTCGACGAATTTCGCAACTCTTCCTCACTTTAATCAAAGTCATCGCGCAAGTCATTCTTCATCCAAAGTCATATATCACCTTCAAGCCCTGTGGCGATGGGCGAGCGGCGAAGCGGCAGGTGTGGGTATGATGGCAGCCGTAGTCGCAGACCTGCACACAGGCGGCTCAGGCCATATGGTCGTCTTCTACTGACCGGAGCAGCAGTGGGATTCGGCAGCCCCCTGAGCGACTGCGCAGCCCTCTATAGGAACACACTGCTCACCTCCATAGCATGAGAAAGGGGCTAGAAAAGGTGCCATAAACATTGTCTGCTCCATCACTACCTAACCAGCTAGCCGCGGTTGGTGGGTACCCTATACTGCGGTCGACATACAAAGAAAGAAAAATCAGGTAAAGCTAAAAGAGCAAACCATATCCCCTTAACAATCGGAACTTGGAATGTACGCACCCTACTTGACAGAGATGGTGTGTCGGGTCCAGAGAGACGAACAGCACTGATTGGGAGAGAGCTGGGCAGGTACAACATTAACATTGCAGCCTTGAGCGAGACACGACTTGCAGAAGAAGGCCAAATCTGTGAAATGGGTGCCGGTTACACATTCTTCTGGAGTGGAAGGATAATCGAGGAAAGACGCCACTCCGGCGTGGGATTTGCCATTAAGTCGGCCCTGGTCGGCAAATTGGCTGGATTTCCAAAGGCTATAAACGACAGGTTCATGACCATGAAGTTGCCCCTGCTGAATGGAAGGAAGCATGCAATCATTGTGAGTGTCTACGCACCAACTATGACCAACGAAGATGATGTCAAGAGCAAGTTCTATGAGGACCTCCACAATGTACTAACATCTGTTCCCAAAGGAGACAAACTTATACTCCTTGGGGATTTCAATGCCAGAGTAGGCACGGACACCACCTCTTGGAGTGGCATTATTGGAAAGCATGGAGTCGGAAATTGTAACAGCAATGGACTCCTCCTCCTTCAGACATGTGCCGAACATGATCTCCTGATTACGAACACAATTATCCGTCTCCCCATGAGAAATAGGACATCGTGGATGCACCCTCGCTCGAAACACTGGCACCTCAGTGACTATGTCATCGTCAGGAGGAGTGAAAGACAAGACGTTCGAGTGACAAAATCCATGCGTGGAGCCGAATGTTGGTCAGACCATCGTCTCATTGTCTCGAAAATAAACATTCACATCAGGCCACAAGGCGTCCTCAAGGGGTGAAAATTCAAAAAAAGCTAAATGTCACCCGCCTAAATAGCAAGAAAATGCAGCAGTCGTTTGATAATATGCTGGAAGACCGCCTCAAGCCAAATGCTGCAGCTAAACAGGATACAGAAATAGAATTGAGAGCCCTAAAGAACATAATTTACAACACTGCTATGGAAATCCTGGGTCCAGCCCCCCGAAAGCATAAAGACTGGTTTGATGAAAATTCCGAAGACATCAACCAATTGCTGGCCGAGAAAACATCTTCTCCTCAAGGCACATTTGAATGACCCGAAGTCAACATAAACAAAAAAGATGCCTTCAAGAACATTCAGAGAGTAGTGCAGCAGAAACTTCTGCACATGCGGGACTCCTGGCTGAGCAGCAAAGCTGATGAAATTCAGGGCTTTGCTGACAGACATGATATGAAAAACTTCTACGACTCACTGAAAGCGGTCTATGGTCCTACATCACCAGGCATAGTTCCCCTCCTCAGTGCAGATGGGAGAAAATTGGTCACCGATAAGATTGAAATCCTTCAATGCTGGACAATGAATGAATCACCCAATAAACGAGAAGTAGATTGTGAGCTTTACTAAAACACGACTACAAGAGACAAATTGGACGTTGCGGCCAAAGTCTTCGTCAGCACAGGACAAACAAATACAAACCAACACAAAACTACATGAAACACACTATGACAATATTAAACTATTAAACTAATTAAAATTAAATGTACTCATCTGAATTCTGTGTCGTGGCTTGGAAAGTCTGACACGCGTAGGGCGCCAGTGGATCAATAGACCGGATGTATGGTACACGGGTCAAAGGTCAAGCGGGAGGGGGAGTGGGGTGGAGACGCGCCCATGTGTGCGGAAAAGTGAAATTTGAGACCGGCAAAGATGTTACGGACGCAGATGACAATTAGCAATTATCGTTAAGGGCTCGAAACACCGCTGCGGAAACCTATATAGTGTTAGTATACACAGAGGGGCATGAGTGGCGGTCGTTCAGAAAAGGATGGCAAAACACCTGAACGTAAATCCGCCAAGAGAGTTGACTAGTGTCATACAAAGGATCATGCACGTACCTAGATGGTGGACTGTAAGCTAGGGGTGGGAGGGGTGGGGTGGGGAGTTAAATGAAGCTGTGTTGGACATTAAGGCCGTGAGGGGAGAGTGTGCCCAACTGGAAGATGAGACGGTGTTCCAATGTCTTCCGATCCCGTTCGTGGGATGCGCATGATTTGATGGCCGTGACCTGTATGTCGGCTACGCCATGGTGGTCAGGACTGTTGAAATGCATGGATACTGGTTTCTGGGCGCCGCTGGTGATGTCAGAAAGGTGTTGTCGAAATCTGTCCTCAAGACGTAATCCTGTCTCACCGACATATCTCATGTCGCAACGTGTGCAGGTAATCGCATAGATGACGTTGCGACTGATGCATGAGAAACCCTCACGGATGTGGAAGGTCGTCTTAGGGAATGTCAGACTCTGGGTTTGAAGTACGTATGGACAGGTCTTGCAAACCGATCGAAGACACGCCACCGTGCCAGGAAAAGACTGGTGAGGTTGGGGTAGCCTGCTATGGACCAGCACATCTCTGAGGTTACGATCCCGCTGATATGCCACCAGAGGAGCCTCTGAGAAGACATCACTAGTGGTCGAGTCCGCCCGGAGAATGGATAGATGTTTAAAAAGGATATTCTTGGCAGCAATATTGTGGGGATGATAAGTAAGTGAGAGGACAGGTCTATTGTTTCGTGGTTTTGGCCTGGAGGAGAGAGCCTCAGTGCGACTGATAGACTGGCAGCGGTGAAGAGCTGTAGATAGAACATTCTCAGGATAGCCACGAAGGCGAAAGAAATCAAGCATCTCGTGGGCTTTTTGATGGAAGTCGTTGTTATCCTGACAAAGTCGTCGGAGACGTAACAGTTGGGAGAAAGGAATAGAACGTTTGCACGAGGGAGGGTGTGAGGAGGTATAGAGAAGGAATGAGTGCGAGTCAGTTGGTTTATAATAAACCGTCGTGCATAGACCAGCGGAACCTAAAGAGACTGTGAGGTCTAAGAAGTTGACGGCCGACGAAGAAATGGTGGAGGTAAGTTTGATGCTGGGATGGAAGTCTGAAAAAAAGGCAATGAAGTTCTGTAGGTCAGGCAAGGGCATGTCCGAGACACCAAAGCAGTCGTCAATGTACCTCCTGTAGAGCTCCGGGAGCCTACCGGTGTACTGACTCCATACCTGGTGCTCCAGACAGCCCATGAAGAGGCAGGCATAACTGGGACCCATCTTAGTACCCATGGCCACCCCGCTGATCTGATCGAAGTAGTCCCCATTGAACTCAAACGAGTTGAGGTTGAGGACTAACTCCGCAAGACGCAGTAATGGTCCAGTGGCTATTGAGGGATTAAGCCTTTTCTCCAAGAAAAATTCTAAGGCTTTAAGGCCGTCAGAGTGAGGAATGGATGTGTAGAGTGAAGTCACATCTAAAGTGAAGATGTGATACTGAGAAGGGTTAGTGAAACTGATGGAATCGAAGATGGAGATAGCGTGGTTGGTGTCTTTGATATACGAAGGGAGGCTGGCAACCAACGGCTGAAACATGCTGTCTAGAAACTCTGAAATCCGTTCTGTAGGGCAAGAGCAGGCCGAGACGATAGGTCTGCCTGGGTTACCTGGTTTGTGTGTCTTAGGCAGCATATTAAAGGCGGGTTTGCCCAAGCAGCTATCGTGGATGATCAGCGAGGTGGCGGAGCTGGGCAAAAGACCTTGCTGGATAATGGCGTTAGTCACGCTTTTGACCTGGGTGTTGTTGCTGACTGTCCCATCTCGTATCCTTGGTCTGTAGAAGGTGGCATCCCCAAGTTGCTTGTTGCCTTCCTGTATATATAAGTCTTTCCTCCAAACCACTAGCGCCCCTCCCTTATCGGCAGGTTTGATAACTATGTCATCACGACGTTTCAACTGTGTAAGTGCCCGTTGTTCATCCGCGGTGAGGTTAGGAATATCGTAGTGGCTTAAATTTGAGTTTTTGGATGTCGTAAAGTGTTTTGTCGATGTATAAATCAAGGGCCTTAGATGCCCCTGGATTGGGAACCCAAGTAGACCTGCGTTTGGAGAGGTGAGAGAAATGGTCGGTAGGATCCGAAGAGTTATCGCTATGAGGTTGATTTCTGAAGTGATATTGTAGCCTGAGAGTGCGATGGAACCGATGAACGTCCTGCAGTAATGCGTATCTATCACCACAGGGACGTAGCGGTATGAACCTGAGCCCTTTGCTGAGGACCGATTTCTCAGATGCCGATAGTGGAAGGTCGGGAGGTATGCACACAACTAGGTTATCGGAGCCAGTGGTAAGTTGAGGTGGGAGAGGAGGCGAGGAGGGAGTGGAGGTAGGGGCACGGAGTTTGGCTAGCTTGGCGTTTTTGGCCGCGGAAAGACACTTGTATAGATGGTGGTTAGTGCTATTGATGATACACCGTATAACACAATACAAGAAATAATTACCCGAGGTAAGTTGTCTAAGACGCTGATCGAGGATAGTTATATTCGAGCTGAAGTCAGACAGTTGTCGCGCGTGGTTGTCGGCAATGCATCGCATGCGAAGAGTAGCACATTTAAACTCAACTTTAGATAGACGTCTGCTACAACTGTCATAGAGAGTGCCTGCCGATGGGTGAAATCTAGAGATGAAGCCACGTGGGGTGATATGAAGCCGTAGGCAGTTCTTGAGGAAATTAAAATGGCATGTGGTGCGGGTCTTTTTGTAGATGTTAAGAGCCAAGTCAGTGGCTGTGATTTTGATATCTGTTGGTAAGAGACTAAAGCAGAAAATGACATATGATCTCAATTGTTGAAATAACTGAGGTGGATGAGTGGGAGGCATAGCGGTAGAGATTTAACGGACGTGGGGGTGAAGGGCTGGTGTGCAAAAGTAAGGTGTTGTAGCCTAGCGAGGGGAAAAACAACACGTGTGTGGGGCGGTAAGGGTAGCACGCCGCTTAGAAAACACACTGACAAGCGCGCACAGAATGGACTAAAAATCGACAACAATCTTACCGACAACGAAGACGAAACGTGAAATATATAGTAGCAGTTCAAGGGAGCGGACAATGGTAAAAAAGAATGAGGTGAACTGCAGTAAAGCTTAAAAAGGCAATGAATGAATCACCCAAAATAAACGAGAAGTAGATTGTGAGCTTTACTAAAACACGACTACAAGAGACAAATTGGACGTTGCGGCCAAAGCCTTCGTCAGCACAGGACAAACAAATACAAACCAACACAAAACTACATGAAACACACTATGACAATATTAAACTATTAAACTAATTAAAATTAAATGTACTCATCTGAATTCTGTGTCCTAGCTTGGAAGGTCTGACACGCGTAGGGCGCCAGTGGATCAATAGACCGGATGTATGGTACACGGGTCAAAGGTCAAGCGGGAG
Source organism: Cepaea nemoralis (assembly GCA_014155875.1). Taxonomy (NCBI): domain Eukaryota; kingdom Metazoa; phylum Mollusca; class Gastropoda; order Stylommatophora; family Helicidae; genus Cepaea; species Cepaea nemoralis. The sequence goes on from JACEFZ010028075.1 coordinate 164,005, forward strand.
GGGGAGTGGGGTGGAGACGCGCCCATGTGTGCGGAAAAGTGAAATTTGAGACCGGCAAAGATGTTACGGACGCAGATGACAATTAGCAATTATCGTTAAGGGCTCGAAACTCCGCTGCGGAAACCTATATAGTGTTAGTATACACAGAGGGGCATGAGTGGCGGTCGTTCAGAAAAGGATGGCAAAACACCGAACGTAAATCCGCCAAGAGAGTTGACTAGTGTCATACAAAGGATCTGCACGTACCTAGATGGTGGACTGTAAGCTAGGGGTGGGAGGGGTGGGGTGGGGAGTTAAATGAAGCTGTGTTGGACATTAAGGCCGTGAGGGGAGAGTGTGCCCAACTGGAAGATGAGACGGTGTTCCAATGTCTTCCGATCCCGTTCGTGGGATGCGCATGATTTGATGGCCGTGACCTGTATGTCGGCTACGCCATGGTGGTCAGGACTGTTGAAATGCATGGATACTGGTTTCTGGGCGCCGCTGGTGATGTCAGAAAGGTGTTGTCGAAATCTGTCCCCAAGACGTAATCCTGTCTCACCGACATATCTCATGTCGCAACGTGTGCAGGTAATCGCATAGATGACGTTGCGACTGATGCATGAGAAACCCTCACGGATGTGGAAGGTCGTCTTAGGGAATGTCAGACTCTGGGTTTGAAGTACGTATGGACAGGTCTTGCAAACCGATCGAAGACACGCCACCGTGCCAGGAAGAGACTGGTGACGGTTGGGGTAGCCTGCTATGGACCAGCACATCTCTGAGGTTACGATCCCGCTTATATGCCACCAGAGGAGCCTCTGAGAAGACATCACTAGTGGTCGAGTCCGCCCGGAGAATGGATAGATGTTTAAAAAGGATATTCTTGGCAGCAATATTGTGGGGATGATAAGTAAGTGAGAGGACAGGTCTATTGTTTCGTGGTTTTGGCCTGGAGGAGAGAGCCTCAGTGCGACTGATGGACTGGCAGCGGTGAAGAGATGTAGATAGAACATTCTCAGGATAGCCACGAAGGCGAAAGAAATCAAGCATCTCGTGGGCTTTTTGATGGAAGTCGTTGTTATCCTGACAAAGTCGTCGGAGACGTAACAGTTGGGAGAAAGGAATAGAACGTTTGCACGAGGGAGGGTGTGAGGAGGTATAGAGAAGGAATGAGTGAGAGTCAGTTGGTTTATAATAAACCGTCGTGCATAGACCAGCGGAACCTAAAGAGACTGTGAGGTCTAAGAAGTTGACTGGCCGACGAAGAAATGGTGGAGGTAAGTTTGATGCTGGGATGGAAGTCTGAAAAAAAGGCAATGAAGTTCTGTAGGTCAGGCAAGGGCATGTCCGAGACACCAAAGCAGTCGTCAATGTACCTCCTGTAGAGCTCCGGGAGCCTACCGGTGTACTGACTCCATACCTGGTGCTCCAGATAGCCCATGAAGAGGCAGGCATAACTGGGACCCATCTTAGTACCCATGGCCACACCGCTGATCTGGTCGAAGTAGTCCCCATTGAACTCAAACGAGTTGAGGTTGAGGACTAACTCCGCAAGACGCAGTAATGGTCCAGTGGCTATTGAGGGATTAAGCCTTTTCTCCAAGAAAAATTCTAAGGCTTTAAGGCCGTCAGAGTGAGGAATGGGCAGAGCATTTCAACAACATCTTAAAAGCAACTTCCTTCTTCGATGATGAAACCATCAACTGCCTTCCTCAACTTCCCACCAATGAGACACTTGATGACCTGCCAACCATAGTGACAGTAAACAAAGCCATCAGGCAACTCTCCAGTGGCAAGGCACCTGGTCCTGACTCCATCCCAGCAGAGATATACAAGGCAGGTGTGCCGGTCCTAACAGAGCAGCTTCACCGTCTTTACAAACATATGGGTGAACGAGACCATGTCACAAGATTTCAAGGACGCGTCAATTGTCCACCTTTACAAACGTAAAGGAAACCGTCAATCCTGTGACAACCACCGAAGCATCTCCTAGCTTTCAATTGCAGGGAAGATACTCGCCAGAATTCTTCTCAATCGCCTCACGACCCATCTCGATCAAGGTCTTCTTCCAGAAAGCCAGTGTGGCTTCAGAAAAGAAAGTGGCACTGTTGGCATGATTTTCACTGCAAGGCAGCTGCAAGAGAAATGTCAGGAACAGAACCGCGAAATGTTCTCCACTTTCATTGACCTTACCAAGGCTTTTGATACAGTCAGCAAAGAAGGACTGTGGAAGATCATGGCAAAATATGGCTGCCCACGAAAGTTTGTCCAAATAGTGCGGCTATTTCGTGATGGCATGCAGGCAACAGTACAGGAAAATGGCGAACTGTCTGAGCCCTTTCTTGCCACCAATGGAGTGAAACAAGGATGTGTCCTGGCACCAACACTGTTCAGTCTCATGTTTTCGGCTATGTTGATGAATGCCTTCGAGAACGAAGACATTGGAATAGACATCAGCTACCGTATGGATGGAAAGTTATTAAATCTCAGAAGGCTGAAAGCTAAAACCAAAATTAACATTGACACCATCAGAAAGCTCCTGTTTGCTGATGATTGCGCTCTATACGCCAACTCAGAGGCGGACATACAACATAATGTTTCAGCTTTCTCACATGCCTGTGCCAGCTTTGGGCTCAATATCAACTTGGGGAAGACTGTAGTTATGTACCAGCCAGCTCCAGGGAATAATCACATTGTGCCGAATATCAAAGTGAATGATCATAGACTAAGTGTTGTGGACAAATTTACGTATCTTGGCAGCACTGTGTCACAAGCTGTCACAATTGATGACGAAGTGAATGCAAGAATCTCCAAGTCCAGTTCGGCCTTTGGCAGACTGTACAAGAATGTATGGGACAGAACTGGAATAAGCCTGCAAACAAAGCTAAAAGTCTACAAAGCAGTTGTATTATCCACATTGCTATATGCTTGTGAAACCTGGACTGTTTATCAGTGACATGCTAGGAAATTAAACCACTTCCACACAATCTGCCTAAGAAAGCTACTGAAGATTAAATGGCAAGACAAGATTCCAGACACTGAAGTCCTAGAAAGAGCGTCCATGCCCAGTATCCACACATTCCTGATGAAGAATCAGATTCGCTGGGCTGGTCACTTGACTCGCATGCCAGATCATAGGCTCCATAAACGAATTATTTACAGCGAACTGCGTTGTGGTAAACACTCCAAGGTGGCCAGAGGAAACGCTTTAAAGACACTCTGAAAATCTCACTGAATGCTTTTGGAATTCATCATGACACCTAGGAGGCTGCAGCCAGTGACCGAAATTCGGGGCGTGCATCATTACACAAGGGTGCAGTCATATGTGAGGCAACCAGGACTGCAAGAGCTGTCAAGAAAAGGCAGGACAGAAAAACCACTGCAGGAAATCCTCCTCCAGAAACGTCAAGCATTCTTTGCCCACATTGTCAAAGAATATTTCGAGCCAAATTAGGCCTTATCAGCCATCTTAGAACCCACGGCTCCATACCTTCAACCCCACTGGATGAATTGAATGGTCATCATCATTCTTGATGGACAAACAACAACACAAGGGGTTAAAGGTGAGAGGATCAACTTCATTGCACCGAGTTTTATCCCATATGGCCCAGTCTTTGTCCTCAGGGCAGCCTGCCGAAATCGTTGAACACACCACGAACTCCCTATCTTCAGCGACGATTCCCGATAGTCTCCGAGAAAATTGCACTTGTGAACGACGGAGTCCAGAATCGAACCCACAATCTTCGGAAACTACGACTTAACAACGGAGATTCCAAGTCTTGGCACTTACCTCTACGACTCCATGGTATGTGTTACCTGAAAGCCTCCATGGTATGTGTTACCTCCATGTATCCATGGTATGTGTTACCTCCACAGCTCCATAGTATGTGTTACCTCCATGGTATGTGTTACATCCATGGTATGTGTTACCTCCACGGCTTCATGGTATGTTATCTCCATGGTTCCATGGTATATGTTACCTCCAAGGTATGTGTTACCTCTATGGTATGTGTTACCTCCATGGTATGTGTTACCCCACGGCTACATGGTATGTATTACCTCCATGGTATGTTTTACCCCAACGGCTCCATGTTTTGTGTCATCCCCACGGCTCCATGGTATGTGTTACCTCCATGGTATGTGTTACCCCCACGGCTCCATGGTATGTGTTACTTCCATGGTATGTGTTACCCCCACGGCTCCATGGTATGTGTTACCTCTATGGAATGTGTTACCACCATGGCTCCATGGTATGTGTTACCCTCACGGTTCCATGGTATGTGTTACCTCAATGGTATGTGTTACCCCAAGGTCTCCATGGTATGTATTATCTCCATGGTATGTGTTACCTCCACAGCTCCATGGTATGTGTTACCTCCCCGGATCCATGGTATGTGTTATTTCCATGGTATGTGTTACCTCCACAGCTCCATGGTATTTGTTACCGCCACTCCTCTATGGTATGTCTTACCCCCATGGCTCCATGGTATGTATTACCTCCATAGTATGTGTTACTTCCATGGTATGTGTTACCTCCACGGCTCCATGGTATGTGTTACCCCCACGGATCCATGGTATGTTACCCCCACGGCTCCGTGGTATTTGTTAACCTCTTTGTATTTGTTACCCACACGACTCCATGGTATCTGTACCACCATGGTATGTGCTATCTTCACGGCTCCATGATATGTGTTGCATCCATGGTATGTGTTACCTCAATGGTATGTGTTACCTCCATGGTATGTGTTTCCTTCATGGTATGTGTTACCTCCATGGTATGTGTTACTTCAACGGCTCCACGGTATGTGTTACATCCATTGTATGTGGTACCTCAACGGTATTTGTTACCTCTATGGTATGTGTTACCCCCACGGCTCTATCGTATGTGTTACCTCTATGTTATTTATTACCTCCATGGTATGTGTTACCTCCATGGTATGTGTTACCTCCATGGTATGTGTTACCCCACGGCTCCATGGTATGTGTTACCTCCATGTTATGTGTTACCCCCACGGCTCCATGTTATGTATTACCTCCATGGTATCTATTACCCACGGCTCCATTGTACGTGTTACCTCCATTGTATGTGTTACCTCCACAGCTCCATGGTATGTTACCTCCATGGTATATGTTACCTCAACTGCTCCATGGTATGTGTTACCTCCATGGTATGTGTTACCTCCATGGTATCTGTTACCTCCACAGATCCATGGTATGTGTTATCTCCATGGTATGTGTTACCTCCATGGTATGTTTTACCTCCATGGTATGTGTTACTTCCATGGTATGTGTTAACTCCAGGCTCCATCAGGCTCCATGGTATGTGTTACCTCCATGGTGTGTGTGTGTGTGTGTGTGTGTGTTACCTCCACGGCTCCATGTATGTGTTACCTCCATGGTATGTGTTACCGCCACGGCTCCATGGTATGTGTTACCTCCACGGCTCCATGGTATGTGTTACCTCCATGGTATGTGTTACCTCCATGGTATTTGTTACTTCCATGGTATGTGTTATACTATATCGTCGTGATCTCCTTAGGAACGCGAATCATCCTGATGGCTTACCACAACATTTACCATTTGGTGTGACGCTGAGCTGTTAATGCTTTTTGGGTCCAATCACATCATATGAAGGATGGTCTTAGTTGTCTCTGCCTGGAAAGCTTACCAGATCATGGTAGCATTTTCCATGAATCCGGGGACCCTAGGAAAACCTTACACCTACTTTCTTTCTTGACAATTCTTTTGAAGTTATTTTCACCAATGAGGCACGCCGTGATTCTGCTTGTCATGACTAGTGTTTGTCCATCAAGAATGATGATGACCATTCATTTCATCCAGTGGGGTTGAAAGTATGCAGCCGTGAGTTCTAAGATGGCTGATAAGGCCTATTTTGACTCGAATGTTCTTTGACAATGTGGACAAAGAATGCTTGGCGTTTCTGGAGGAGGATTTCCAGCAATGGATTTTCTGTCCTGCCTTTTCTTCACAGCTCTTGCAGTCCTGGTTGTCTCACACGTGACTGCACCCTTGCGTAATGATGCACACCACGAATTTCGGTCTCTGGCTGCAGTCTCCCAGGTGTCATGATGAATTCCAAAAGCATACAGTGAGATGTTCAGTGTCTTTAAAGCGTTTCCTCTGGCCGCCATGGGGGAATGTACCACAACACAACTCGCCGTAAAAAAATCGTTTAGGGAACCTGTGATCTGGCATTTGAGATAAGTGACCAGCCCAGCGAATCTGATTCTTCATCAGTAGAGTGTGGATACTGGGCATGGACGCTCTTTCTAGGACTTCAGTGTCTGGAATCTTGTCTTGCATTTAATCTTTAGTAGCTTCCTAAGGCAGACTGTGTGAAAGTGGTGTAATTTCCTAGCGTGTCGTTGATAAACAGTCCAGGTTTCACAAGCATACAGCAGTGTGGATAATACAACTGCTTTGTAGACTTTTAGCTTCGTTTGCAGGCTTATTCCATTTCTGTCCCATACATTCTTGTACAGCCTGCTAAAGGCCGCGATGGCCTTGGAGATTATTGCATTCATTTCGTCATCAATTGTGGCAGCTTGTGAAACAGTGCTGCCAAGATAGGTGAATTTGTCCACAACACTTAGTCTATGACCATTCACTTTGATATTCGGCACAGTGTGATTACTCCCTGGAGCTGGCTGGTACATAACTACACACACTGCTGAAGAGTGTTTTAACACATTTCAATCAAAACTATTTAACAGATAAAGTGTCCAGGCTGTGACACTCGTTCAACAAACTTGAAGCAGGAAAATTAACGACAATCAAAAGGACTGAAGATCAGCGAATACATTATCTTCTCGTGTAATTTTCACACGTAAACATGATGAAGACACACGTGTACTCAATCGTCAACACACTAGCTCTTCTAATTACCCTTGCCGTAATATATCTTGTCTCGCTTGGATCTGTTGCATTTATTCTATTCTTTTCAAGGTCTCTACAATTTCAGTGTGCCGTTCCCCTGGTAGACTCCATGATCCGACTCCCGTAACTATTGATCAAAAACCACTGACGTGATCCGCTAGTTTCTTAATTATATCTACGTTTCTGACCGAGAGTTCTGCTCCTTCTGTTTTACGCGTCATGAACTGCAGTCACGACTTGGCACACACTTCCGGTTTCAAGATGGCGACGGACGGTCGTGTTGTTTTGTGTTCGTTAACTTTTTCGCGTAGGGGATGGATTTATTCATCTCTTGCGTGTAATTGGCGTGCCAGGATGTAAAACCAGGAGTTTCTACTCAAGATCTGCGCGGGTGCTACGGAGTTCGTGCATCGAGCTAAGCCATCTTTGAGTGAATTTTCAGCAGCGTGTGTGGTTTTCTCAGTCTGTGTTTACGTTTTTTCAACAGTGGCGGAACAACGTGTGTTCTTCGAGCGGCAGAGCAGTCAACATACCGAAGCGGCGTGGTAGACGCGCAGGGAGAAAGAAGCAAGGTAAGCGTGGTGGTTTGAGGCGTTTTAGACTCAAGTGTCACCGTCTAGGACTCAGGAATGTCCGTATTCTATATTGGAACTGTGCCAGTGTAAAACAACGGGGCTCTATTTTAGAAACCCTAGTTTACAGGAACGACATTGTTGCACTCCAGGAGACGAGACTGGGCGACCAGCTACTCCAAATTGCCGGCTTCAAATGTTTCTACAACAGACGACATCTGGGAACGGCGATTCTCGTTCGCGACAGCATGGTGGCGTCAGAGCTATACATGTCCAGTTGGGACAGTGTCAATATACAAATACAGGCGTTGAGAGTTCATTCCAGTATACCATTCGTGTTGGTTAATGTTTATGCCCGCAATGCCAGTGTGGACGCCCAGAAGTGGCAGTGCTTAAGTGGCATATTAGGCCACGAGAGAAATGTTATTTTCTGTGGTGACTTCAACGCTAAAGGCAGATCATGGGGAAACTTCCTCCAATACACAGGGGGAGGAGCCCGAGACTGCACTGGAAACCATCGACCTGGTTTGTATCAACAGTGGCTGTGTCACCAGGACAGCAAGCCGTTCCGGCGATGAGGACAGTGCTATTGATCTGGCTCTAGTTTCACCTTCACTCACTACAGTGTGTAGATGGTGTGTCCTAGGACACCATGGCAGCGACCACCACCCTTGCAGCATATTGGTGGAGAAAGGCAGAACCAGGCAGCACAAGCTAAAGGTAAAGACGTTCCAGTATGACAGTACAGGGAGTTTCGAGGTGGAGAAGGCTTGGGTGGATAAGCGCAGTGCTTTAAGGAGATGGCAAAATGCCAAGAAGAACAGAGCTGGTCATCCTAGTCCCTGCTTGCACTTAGAAAGAGAGATGCACACAAAAGTAAGCTATTTCAAAAAACTGGTCAAGGTGGTTAAAAGCGAAAAATGGGCAGAGGTGTGTCAAAAAGTAAGCACAGACAAGTCACTGAAATTGTTCTGGCGGCTACATAAAAGCATGAGTGGTGTAGTCAAGAATAAGAGCATTTCTGACTTCCAACGTGCTGACCTCATCTGGCAGAGGACTGACGAGGACAAGGGCAAAGTCCTCTTTGAACGCTACCTTGAGCAGAGCCACCAGACAGACATGGGAGGCCGGAATCTGGCCAAGGAGGTCACCTCAGACAGATACGAGGCCCAGAACACTTCGGATGAAGACAAAGTAACAGTGAAAGAAATCAAGGCTGTGCTTCGACTATCAAAAAACAGTGCTCCAGGTCCTGATGGCATAAGATACGACGACATAAATAGGTGTACCGACAATGAGCTAGAGAAACTAGCAGACATGTACAACAACAGTATAGGGAGTGCTAGCATCAAGGAGGAATGGTTACACAGCTATCTGATTCCCTTGCCGAAGCCTGACAAAGACCACAAAAAAATTCAGGGATATCGAATTATAACCATACAGAATACAATAGGCAAGCTGCTGGAGAAGGTAATTGCCAGGAAAATATCAAGCCAACTAGAGAGGCAAGGTGTTTTCCCACCTACCTGGGTGGGTACCGTCCAAAAAGAGGAAACCTGGACCAATGCAGCAGTCTTTGCCCAGGATGTCTATGAAGGTTTCCACCCAGGCACTGAAACCGTTGCTGCAGCGATTGATCTTGAGGACGCATACAACAGAGTACCACTGGATTTTTTTATGTTTCAGCTTCTCGAACTAAACGTAAGTCCATTCCTCCTTAGTTGGATCGCTGCATATATATAATCTGCATATATAATCACCTTATTGAATTATATTTTCGGCCTCGAAGTATATCATTTAATTCCCATGAAGGAACAGGGCTGGTTATCTTTACACAACCTAAACTCTGTGATATATTTTCTATTATGGCACTGAATCAAATCCACACCTGCCATTGTAAAGGCCAACTTCAACTGCTTTTTAAAACAGTAAATTCAGTTCAAAGTTATTGGCTGGACTACGTCACTTGTTTTGTTCTTAACCCTCAGCCTTTGTTCTATTCTATGGTTGTTTTGATCTCCGTACCCCGTACTGATCATCGTCTTTACTAAAGACGATCCCCTGTTCCATCGTGTTTCTCCGTTTGATCAAAGGACTCTGTTCACCGTATTTCCACGCGCTCACTGTTTGATCTAGCTCCGAACTTCCCAGAGATAAACGATGTTTCTGGGCACCGGTGATTCTGCGTTCAGTCTGATACGGACTCTTGTCTTTGAACTTTCCCGGTGTCCAATACGTACGGCCAGTGTTTGAAGTCACGATCGCTGTCTTTCTTTTTTTTTTTTCGAAAATTTCAGGACCATCACTTTGCACATAACTGTTTCTGTCATTTAATCCATCAGGAGCAAAACCTGCCAGTTATCTCACGACACCATCCATGCGGTAGTTGATGTCTATTGCAATGTCGTTGTTCCCGAAGGCATTCTTCAACATAGCTGAAAACATAAGGGTGAAAGTGTTGGAAACAGTGTTGGTGCCAGGACACATCCTTGCTTCACCCCATTGGTGAAAGGAAAGGGCTCAGACAGTTCAGCATTTTCCTGTACTCTTGCCTGCATACCATCATGAAATAGCCGCACTATTTGGACAAACTTTCGTGGACAGCCATATTTTGCCATAATCTTCCACAGTCCTTCTCTGCTAACTGAATCAAAAGCCTTGGTAAGGTCAATGAAAGTGGACAACATTTCGCAGTTCTATTCCTAACATTTCTCTTGCAGCTGCCTTGCAGCGAAATTCATGTCAACATTTCCTCGTTCTTTTCTGAAGCCATATTGACTCTCAGGAAGAAGACCTTGATCGAGATGGGCCGTGAGGCGATTGAGAAGAATTCTGGCGAGTATCTTCCCTGTAATTGAAAGCAAGGAGATACCTCGGTGGTTGTCACAAGATTGGCTGTTTCCTTTACGTTTGTAAAGGTGGACAATTAACGCGTCCTTGAAATCTTGTGACATGGTCTCGTTCACCCATATGTTTGTAAAGACTTGGTGAAGCTGCTCTGTTAAGACTGGCCCACCTGTCTTGTATATCTCTGCTGGGTTGGAGCCAGGACCAGACGCCTTGCCGCTGGAGAGTTGTTGGATGGCTTTGTTTACTTCCACTATGGTTGGCAGGTCATCAAGTGTATCATTAGTTGGAACTTGAGGAAGGCAGTTGATGGTTTCATCATCGAAGGAGGTTGCATTTAAGATGTTGCTGAAATGCTCTGCCCAGCGTTGAAGGATTTCTTTCTTATTGGTGACCAATGTTCCTCCATCTGCACTGAGGAGGGGAACTATGCCTGGTGATGTAGGACCATAGACCGCTTTCAGTGGGTCGAAGAAGTTTTTCAAAACATGTCTGTCACCAACGCCTTGAATTTCATCAGCTTTGCTGCTGAGCCAGGAGTCCCGCATGTGCTGAAGTTTCTGCTGCACTACTCTCTGAATGTTCTTGAAGGCATCTGTTTTGTTTATGTTGACTTCGGGTCATTCAAATGTGCCTAGAGGAGAAGATGTTTCTCGGTCAGCAATTGTTTGATGTCTTCGGAATTTTCATCAAACCAATATTATTTAGTTAACTACAAATTCACTAAACTTTAAATTCATATTTTTCCTCTAAAATAATCCCCGACTAATGTGACAGTTGGTATAGTTAATTAAACCGCAGTTCATGTTTTCCCCCTCTAAAAGCCGCCGACAAATGTGAAATTCAGTGTAGTTGGTTAAATACCAATTTATGTTTTCCCCTCTAAGAAGGCGCCCACAGATGTAATATTCAGTGCGGTTAATTGTTGTTGTTTCTTCCACTTATGCCGTCAGGCGTCGCGGGGAGAGTTAATTGGAGTTCCAGCACCGTGACTAGCACCTTTCCTCCAATTTTCTCCATAAGTCTTGAGCAGAATTTAGATCATATAAACTAATAATTCAGTGGTGTGGTGGAATTTTGTCACTGGCGGGGTAGTTAAAGCTCTTAAGTCGGTTATGTTATGGGATACCCTGTGCCATACTTCAGGCACCAGCCAGCTCTGTGGAGATTTTACGAAACCACTTGCAAGAAATCTGGAATGAAGAAATCAGGACTAAAGTGTGGGTTATTGCAGCGCTAGATTTCATCATAAAAGAGCAAGTTAAATGGTTTGGCCATATAACAAGGCTACCAACTATTGAACTAGCAGTATACCATAACAAGCAATGATGAACAGACCAAACGGAACCAGAAGTAGAGGCTGACCATGTAAACAATGGACAGAGGGAATATCAGAGTCCATGGGAATCTCGATATATGAAGCCCATAAACAGTTAGTTAGTTAGTTAGTTAGTTAGTTAGTTAGTTAGTTAGTTAGTTAGTTAGTTAGTCGACAGATCATCCTCGTTGCACATCGGACCATTTAGTCCATAAGTGCTCGGATCCCCTCCTCAGCAAATCCCGTAGCGTGTAGCGGCTAACGACGCCAGTTCTGTGTTGGTTTATCAATCTTCTTTGGCTTCCTGCGTAGTGTTCTTGTTTGGCCACCCCTCTTTTAATTTGCTGCTCTCGCAGTCTGGCCATTGTTGTAGATTCACAGTCATCGCTTGGTTCTTGCAAAAGTCTCACTTCTCGTAGAGCATTCAGAATGTCAGCCTGGTCCATGGCGCGTCCGCCCTCCACAGTAGCCTCACCTGCGAGCTTGTCAGCCCGCTCATTTCCTTGTACTCCCGCATGCCCTGGCACGAAGATGAAACTAATCTTTGCCAGACGAGACCGCTTCAGAGGCAGCAACCATTCTCTTCGGATCGACCCCTCCTCTATCCTCTTGATCATGTTCATTGAGTCGCTAAGGAAACAAGCCCTAGTGAATGTCTGTGTCTCGAGCCATGTTATTGCTTTACTTACTGCCATGACTTCCATGGTCAGGCTACTTGTGGTTTCAGTGAAAGCACCAGAGTCCTCCTTCACAATTCTCCCTCCGGCCCGAGCTGTAAAGGCCCATGAGCTTCTCACATGTCGGACGACCGACCCATCTGTGTAGATGACCGCGTCACTGTCTAGCGAATTCTCGAAAATCAACGCTTGTACTTCAGCCTCCACAGCAGCCGGATTTTCTTGTCTGCATTTTCTATCTAGTTGGATGCAAACTGAAAAGGATGTGCAGAAGTCTGTTGGCACTTGCACCCACTCCTCGCCAGGTTCTAAGTCCTCAAGTGAACACACCTGTTGAAGAATGTCTTCGGCTTGACCCATCCACGACCGTCCTCTTTTTAACCTGCTGCCCTTCACCTTCCTAATTTCACTATGCAGTGGATGCTGTGTGTTTGCGTTAATTCTGAGGTAGGCGCGTGCCCTGCAAACTTGCATTCTCTCTTCAATGGTTGGAAAATCAAGAAGGTAGCGCATCGCCCTGCATGCTGTATCTCTTGTACATCCAAGAATAATGCGCATAGCTTCATTCTGTATCCTTTCCATCCTTTCTATCTGCTTATGGCTGACAGTCAGGATTGCCATTGCATACTCCAAAACAGACATGACCAGCCCCTCGTACAGAAGACATAGATGGCGCTGCTAACAGTTTGCTGCCGCCATCACCCGCATCGCTGCCAAACCCCGCTTGGCCTTTGTTATCACCTGGTCTATGTGCACATTATAAGCAAGGCTTCGATCAAACCGTATCCCCAGGTAATTCATTGCCTGCGTTCTTTCCACCGTCTCTGAACACAGCATTACAGTTGGTGTTGGATTGTTGACAATATGATTATTCAACGAGAACCAAGTCACTGTTGCCTTTGTTGGGTTGACCATTGCCCCAGCTTCATCACACCAAGTACTTATGCGATTGAGTTCGGTTTGTAGTTCCACAGCAACCTCCTCTCTATCCTTACCCTGACGATACACTAAAACATCATCGGCATATGACAATGTCCTGCCAGGTCCAGTGATCTGCTCACTGGTGATTCTCACTGTGTAGGCGTTGAACAGTACCGGAGATAATGGTGATCCCTGTGGTAGGCCAGGATATATTGTTGTTGGTTCCGAAGTCCAACTGCCACATCTAAAAACTACTTTCCGTTGGAAGAGGGCTGCAGCGATCCAACTAAGGAGGAATGGACTTACGTTTAGTTCAAGAAGCTGAAACAGTAAAAAATCCAGTGGTACTCTGTTGTATGCGTCCTCAAGATCAATCGCTGCAGCAACGGTTTCAGTGCCTGAGTGGAAACCTTCATAGACATCATGGGCAAAGACTGCTGCATTGGTCCAGGTTTCTCTTTTTGGACGGTACCCACCCAGGGTAGGTGAGAAAACACCTTGCCTCTCTAGTTGGCTTGATATTTTCCTGGCAATTACCTTCTCCAGCAGCTTGCCTATTGTATTCTGCATGGTTATAATTCGATATCCCTGAATTTTTTTGTGGTCTTTGTCAGGCTTCGGCAAGGGAATCAGATAGCTGTGTAACCATTCCTCCTTGATGCTAGCACTCCCTATACTGTTGTTGTACATGTCTGCTAGTTTCTCTAGCTCATTGTCGGTACACCTATTTATGTCGTCGTATCTTATGCCATCAGGACCTGGAGCACTGTTTTTTGATCGTCGAAGCACAGCCTTGATTTCTTTCACTGTCACTGTGTCTTCATCCGAAGTGTTCTGGGCCTTGCATCTGTCTGAGGTGACCTCCTTGGCCAGATTCCGGCCTCCCATGTCTGTCTGGTTGCTCTGCTCAAGGTAGCGTTCAAAGAGGGCTTTGCCCTTGTCCTCGTCAGTCCTCTGCCAGATGAGGTCAGCACCTTGGAAGTCAGAAATGCTCTTATTCTTGACTACACCACTCATGCTTTTATGTAGCCGCCAGAACAATTTCAGTGACTTGTCTGTGCTTACTTTTTGACACACCTCTGCCCATTTTTCGCTTTTAACCACCTTGACCAGTTTTTTGAAATAGCTTACTTTTGTGTGCATCTCTCTTTCTAAGTGCAAGCAGGGACTAGGATGACCAGCTCTGTTCTTCTTGGCATTTTGCCATCTCCTTACAGCACTACGCTTATCCACCCAAGCCTTCTCCACCTCGAAACTCCACCACGGTGGCTGCTCCCAGCTTTTTTTCCTGCCCTGAAACGTTCTGCGCTTGTCACGTCTTATTTTACTCACCACATCTTGCCCTGTACTGTCATACTGGAACGTCTTTACCTTTAGCTTGTGCTGCCTGGTTCTGCCTTTCTCCACCAATATGCTGCAAGGGTGGTGGTCGCTGCCATGGTGTCCTAGGACACCCCATCTACACACTGTAGTGAGTGAAGGTGAAACTAGCGCCAGATCAATAGCACTGTCCTCATCGCCTGGACGGCTTGCTGTCCTGGTGACACAGCCACTGTTGATACAAACCAGGTCGATGGTTTCCAGTGCAGTCTCGAGCTCCTCCCCTTGTGTATTAGAGGAAGTGTTTCCCCATGATCTGCCTTTAGCGTTGAAGTCACCACAGAAAATAACATTTCTCTCATGGCCTAATATGCCACTTAAGCACTGCCACTTCTGGGCGTCCACACTCGCATTGCGGGCATAAACATTAACCAACACGAATGGTATACTTGAATGAACTCTCAACGCCTGTATTTGTATATCGTCACTGTTCCAACTGGACATGTCTAGCTCTGACGCCACCATGCTGTCGCGAACGAGAATCGCCGTTCCCAGATGTCGTCTGTTGTAGAAACATTTGAAGCCGGCAATTCGGAGTAGCTGATCGCCCAGTCTCGTCTCCTGGAGTGCTACAATGTCGTTCCTGTAAACTAGGGTTTCTAAAATAGAGCCCCGTTGTTTTACACTGGCACAGTTCCAAAATAGAATACGGATGTTCCTGAGTCCTAGACGGTGACACTTGAGTCTAAAACGTCTCAAACCACCGCGCTTACCTTGCACCTTGACACCGCTAGGTACAAGAGGAACAAGATGAGATAAGACATTATTGTTATTATATTGTGAATTAATTGTGCGTTGACAAAAAATTGTCTCGAGCAAAGTATATGGTTATTGCCTTGATATTCAACACACAGAGTCAACAATTGAGTGACACTAACATATTTGTATCTGGATATGTCAATTGTGAGTTGCTAGTTTTACAATACAAATGGGGTCTTGTCACAATGACTGTTTTAAAACATAACCACAATATCTTGTCTTCTACATGACTGTTTCACCGTCATCATGTGGCATGCTGAAAAACATGGGCAGTTATGTTTTGCCATCTCATACAATCATCGCAGTCGTGGATCAGTTGTGTATTTTTGCCTAGGTCAAGCATTGTGGTCACGCCATTCAGGTACTTACATCCCCGACTTACCCTTGTTCTTTTCCCCTCAATCTTGCTCGTTGTCACCAAGTCCTCCAGTTTATTTCTTCTAAAAACAAATACTCAACAAATCTTTACTGTCTTTGTCTAATTTCTTTAATCAGTTTACGGTTTTCATTTGTTTCTTGTAGGACTTGTTCATTGGTTTTTCTTACTGTCCATGGTATTCTTTGCATTTTCCGCTGTCAGAAACCATATTTCCACTGCCATTAGATGTTCTTCAGCTTGTCTGTTCATTGTCCATGTTTCACATTCAAACAAATGTTTTGTAATCTTGCAAAAGGCTACCTCTGCCATTGTGATTCTTGTTTCAATCTCTTCAAGGCAAATCAGATGTTGTGCAGATTAACGTGTTTAAAAATATTTAAATTTACTCATATGTTACATTGTGGTATTTATTTCTTCTTAGGGACGACCATAATCTCTGTCTTGTTACATTATAAGTCTAAGACCAGTCAACAAATGCCTGAAGAAGTTGGATGCGTCAACCGAAAGATGTAAATATCACAGATGTGCTGTAAACAGGCCCAGCACTAGTATATCCAAAACAACAATCTCGATGAACGCATAAAAAGAAGATATAATTCTAACCCTAGTTGCTCACAGTGTATAATAATTGCATCTACTAAATGTTGCAGATCCTGTTTGTTGCCTGCAGTCAATACTGTATCATCTGCATGTCTAATATTATTGTCATCTCCCCCAATGTCGATTCATCTTATCTTTTCTAAATTTCTAAAAATATTTTTACTGTATAGAGAAAAAAGATCTGGAGACATTACACATTCCTGCCACACACCTTTCTTAATAGGGTGATGTTGGCCTACTTCATTATCAATCTTTGTAGCAGCTTGTTGTTTCCGATATACGTTTTCTTCAAGTCTAATGTCTTTCCCATTAATTTGTAGATCTGCAAGCGTCTTTATCACGTCGACATGTCTTACTTTATTGAAACCTTTGTATAGTCAATGAAGCAAAGATGTAGGTCTTTGTTGACCTCTATCGAACGGTCAATTAATGTTCTCAGTACATATGCAGCAGTTACTGTACCCTTGTTTTCTACAAACCCACATTGTTAATCTCCTATTTCGGGTTGCATTTTCTTCCTAACTCCGTGCATGATGATTCTTAGCAAAAGCTTTGTGACGTGGCTTATTATGCTAATTGTTCATGGTTTACTGAGAAGGAAATAATGACAATAGCAGTACTTTAAAATCTCCAGTATCCTGCACACTTTTGTGTTCTAAACTTCTCTACCAGACTCAGTCAAGAATGGGATTCACATTACATTCATTTAATGCAGTTTTAAACATCTGGTATGCTGATGCCGAGGTAAGGGGTTAAATCCCTTCAACGGACAGTTGGACTAAACTATTCTCGTCCTTGACTTGGGGACGTAAATCACAATTACCTCTGATGTCGGAGTGGGTTCACATCATAGTGAGGGACACTGTTAATAGGGAAAGCTAATCCACTTGCAAAAATCAGTCCAGTGCTATTAGAAGTAGTGTGTATGGGCTACGCTTGAGTTTAAAATCGAGCGAGCACAACAAAAAATTCATTTAACAGTTGTTTTTTTTTTTATCAATCTGTTTTGAGCTTTAATCTGACAATTAACAGTAAAACATGGGCGCAAATTTACCAAATATACATTAACACCATAAACTATGTAAACATTGGCAATGCATGGTCATCGAGAACTCATCTTCCTTTAAGGGTGAGATTAGTTACTGGAGGCCTGAATATGGCTATACAGTTTTTGTCAGTCTTAAACGTCTCAGAGTATCAACCCTCTCTTCGATCCATCCTCATCTTGATCTTCGTGAGTTTACTCAATGAGTCACAGAGACTCAGTTTTATAACCAATATTAGACCATCTATAATTATTCACCCATTTTCTCCTATCTCTTCTTCGTCATTCTATGTCCTGACTGTACGAGGGGGACTCAAATGAAAACCTCAAAAGCGTTAGTTCGTTAGTCAACAGATCATCCTCATAGCATGTAGAACCATTCAGTACATAAGTGCTTGAATCCCCTCCTTAGTAAATTCCAGTTTGTAGCGGCCTACGACACCAGTTCTGTGTTGGTTGATTAATCTTCTTTGGCTTCCTACATAGTGCTCTTGTCTGGCCACATCTCTTTTAACTTGTTGTTCTCACATGTCACCTTGATTGTAGAATCAGTCATCCCATGGTTCTTGCAAACATTTTACGTCTCTAGAGCATTCATTATATAAAAAAAAGTCGCTTAAAAGTCGACAGGGTCGACTTCGTTGTACCGGGTTTTATCCCATATGACTCGGTCTCTTTCCGTAGCACGGAAAGCGTGGCACAAAGCACGAACTCCGTAGCTTTTAGCGACGACCCACAGGAGTCTCCGAAACATTTGACTCGTAAACCGAAGGACGCGGCCCGGAATCGAACCCACAACCTTTGGAGCACGAGTCAAACGGCTTGACCACTTCTCCACAGAGACGCCATTCAGTATATCAACCTGGCCCATGGCTCGTCCGTCCTCCACAGTATCCTTACCTACAAACCTGTCAGCTCGCTCATTTCCTTGTGCACCTGCATGCCCTGGCATGACAATAAAACTAATCTTTGCCAGCCGGGACCGCCCCAGAGATACCAACCACTGTCTTTGGACCCAACCCATCTCTGTCTTCCTGAGCTTACTCATTGAGTCACTAAGAAAGCATGCACAAGTGAAGGTCTGTGTCTCAAGCCATGTTATTGCTTTACTTACAGCCATGACTTCCATAGTCAGACTACTCGTGGTCAAGGAAAAAGTACCAGAATCTTCCTTCACAATTCTCCCTCTAGCCTGAGTTGTAAAGTCCACAAACTTTTCACTCATCGAACGATCGACACGTTCTTTTAACATGCACCAAAGAGGAGCAGCGTTCTGTTATCCATTTTTTAATCAGTGAAAGGATGAAACACAGAAATTCATCGGTGAATGAAGGTACAGTATGGTGATGCATGCCTGTCAGTCTAGCAAGTGTATGAGTGGAGTAGGAAGTTTCAAAACCATGTGACTTCTGTGACAGACTGTTCACGACTGGGTCAAGCACACGGAATAGTGACTCCAGAGGATTTTTTTCTACAGCAATCCAAGCACTTTATCAGCACTGGAGGACTTGTATCGAATGCAGTTGTGACCACATTAAAAAAATGATACATTGTTTCTTATGTTTTTTTTTCCAGAATATATTCACCATAAAATAAATTTGAAGCCCCCTTGTAGAATTCCCCCTTGTTAGTTTATATGTTCTGACAAGATAACAATCTTTATTTTTATCTTCAGACTTCTTTATTAACATTTGAAACAAACTAGTATAACATGCATAATTGTTTGTATTTCTCAGATAACGACAAATGGTCAGCATTTCCTGAATTCAGTACAGGAGAAACAAAGCCAGAACCTGATGTAACAGTTATGGTGTATCATTTGCTTTTCTTACAAGTGGAATACTGTTTGTCATATTACTAACTATCCTTTTAGAAATAGAAAACTGTTTGTCATATTACTAATTATCTTTTGCATAATAAGGGACTAAAATGTTACTACATTGTGGCTGTTAGATTATGTTTTACAGCTGTGTAAAATAATTATTTCCCTTTCCCTCAGTTTGAGCCAGATTGTGGTCTATACTGGACCGATTTTTGTGTCTGGCAAGCTTTCAAATGTTTGTTCTTTTAGCCACGCAATTTCCTAAAATATTAGTGATTTGGTGTTGTTGTTGTTGTTTTTTTTTTAAGCCAGTGTGGCACATAAGTTTATCAACATTGCAATGAAATCGAGCATTGCTTTATGACAACATTAATTGATAATAATAGAAAACGTTATTTAATTAACAAATCTATTAATTTCTTGTTTAGAATGAACATCTTTGGTTAATTAATCAAGAACTAATATTTTTAAGCTTGGACTAGTTAAATTCTAGCTGGAAGTTTATTTAATGTGGTTTCAAATATGTCTGCCTACTGTTGCTGGTAGGCACAAGGTGATGCAGGCGAAGGCATACCTCAGAGTAGCTGCAGACACAGATCATCCGTTGCATGAGGCGCTGGACATAGTGAAGGGTCAGAGACTGATAAGAGGGAAATCATGGATGGCTCAGGCGGAGGATACGATCAGACAGGTGTGCATCTCGGAGAACATTAGGCGTGGAGAGGAGTGTGTCAGAGTGCCAGCCGAGCAGTCAGACTTGTGCAGAGTTATAATCACATTGAGCCGGGAGTGCAGGGAGTGGCCAGCAGGGGCCACGGAAGTGGAAATTCAGCAACTAATTCAGGACAATGCTCGCCCGGGTGATGTGATTATCTACACAGATGGTTCGGTGTCAAGAGGTGAGAGAAGTGGCTGGGGGTTCATAGCCAAAGCTAATGGTCGATGTTTGGGGCAGGAGAGCCTGGCATATGATACCACAACATCCAGCTTAAGAATGGAGGTGGAGGCAGTCACTGCGGCTCTCCGCTGGATGGAGAATACGATACACACACACATCGTGATTGTAACTGACTCAGAAAGCATGCTGACGAGGGTGAGGACGGGCAGGCTTCGTGCGGAGTGGCTTGCTTCGCTTCGGAGGTCACGGGTGACAAGCATCGCCTGGATCTTTTCTCCGGGGCATGCCGGTGTGCTGGGAAATGAACAGGCGGACAGATTGGCTGGCTCTGCAGAACTTGGTGGAGTATTGATACATGACAAGGCAGATGTGGTTGCTGCCTTGTGGGAGCACGTGCACACCTCAGAGGAGCAATTGGATTACCATGGTCTGGCAAGAATGAGACAGCGAGGAGTGACGAGGGGATCTGGCCGACGCTCAACGCTCAGAGGAAAGGCGAGACGGACTTATAATCAGATTGCTACTGGTACTATTAGTGTTGGAACTCTTCGCTGGCTACTGAGGATGGGGACGGAGCACTTATGGGAATGCCCCGAATGCTGTGATGTCAATTCCTAAATCAATCAATCAATCATGAAGAACATCCTAGAACAAACTCCAGACTTCACTCTAAACTTACAGAGAACTTTTCCGCTCCACATTCGTAACATGTCTGTAGGAAGTGTAATTGAACAAAAAGCACTGGGTCTCGTCATTAATGGAATTCTAATCTTTAACAGCCATATTCAAGCACTTATTAAACAGAGAGCAAAATACAAGTCTACCAGCTTGCTAAAATTACACATTTTTCTTGATGAAAACACAGACAGATATTCTATACGTCTCACATATAAACACAGATTGACTATTGCTCCACAATCTGGGATGGATGTTCCAATGCAAGCACAAAGCGCATTTACTCACTCAAGAAAAGGGATGAATGTTTAATTAATGGTAAAAAGCTTACAGACAATTCTAGCCTATATAAAAGTCTTCAGTGATCTGATCTAGCCAGCCAGTGTAAGGTCACGCATACAATCGACAATGGAAATCATCTCACTATGGGGTGAGGCAGGTTCCAATCAGAATGAAAATGGCCATGGACTCCTTGGGTATGACGAAACATGACAGGGAGCAGGCAAAGTATACATGTTTGTTTACCCAGCAGGCCGTGATGATAGTGACGTTCGGCAAAGTACCTGCTACATCAGTGGTTCTCAACCGGTGAGGGAATTCCTCCCCCCCCCCCAACCCAGGGGGGAATTTTGGGGTTTCCAGGGGGGGGGGGATGAAGTTTGTTTCAAGATCGCGTTATTACAAGAACCGATTACTTGATCTTCTTTTCCCTTTATACTTTACGGTTATGTCCGTCTTCCGTGTCTCCCTTGTAAACCATTATACCAACGTGTGTGTACTAAATGACTCAATGAGCATGATTCAGAAGGTCGAAGCTGGATCTGTACGTAGACAGTGGACGCTGCGGAAGTCTGTTGTCCATAAAGTTACCTTCATCTTCGTCCCGGGGCATGCTGGAGTCGAGGGAAATGAACGAGCTGATAAACTGGCTGGCTCTGCACCCCCTGTAGATGGCCAGCCCATGGATCGTGCCGATGTTATTAACGTCCTCAAAGATATGGCGAGAACAGAGGACTTTGACGTGAGTGATTCCACATCGTTGTCCAGGATGAAAGACTTGGGAGTAAGAATCGGCACGGCCAGACGCGAGAGGTACATCGGGAAAACAAGGCGCCTCGTCAACCAACGCAGAACTGGCACTATTAGCCACCGGACACTGATGCATATGCTGGAGGGAGGATCTGAGCACCTATGGACATGTCCGGAGTGCAATGAAGATACCCCAACTGATAACTGATAACTTCTAAAATTCATTTTATAAAGTAAGTAGACCCACAAATCATGTTTTATGTGGACGTCTAGACTTGATTTAGTATGTGCTTCCATTATTACGTATACTGTGTAGGAGCGGGAGGGGGGGAATTTTTAGGTAGGAAACACGAAGGGGGGAGGGGGGGGGGAATGACATTCTGAAAATATGGTGAAGGGGGGGGGGCACGGGCCAAAAAATGTTGAGAACCACTGTGCTACATGATACTGACTTCAGGCAATCTGAGGTGACAAGTGGAATTTTCAGTTGTAGGTCGAAATGAAGCAATAATCTTCAGATTGCTAAGACCATTCATGACTGGAAATTTACTCCCAAAGATCAGTTTGTTAGTGGTGGATTCTGAGCCTGGACTCTCATAGAGTTAACCTCAATTACTGACGCCATTCTATGTGGAGTTTGGGGTGAATTCTGGGCCAGTTCAACTGTAACTAAGAGTTGAAGTGGTGCACTATCAACTGTAACTAAGAGTTGAAGTGGTGCACTATCAACTGTAACTAAGAGTTGAAGTGGTGCACTATCAACTGTAACTAAGAGTTCAAGTGGTGCAATATCAACTGTAACAAAGAGTTCAAGTGCCTTATAGAGTCCACACTGTTGACTTCTCGGTGTGAGGCTGGAGAGAGTGGACACAGAAATGCATGAAATCTGAGGAGGGAGCCTGACCCCCTTGACCATTAGGTTTCAGGCAAATGACTTCCTAGTTATACTATCAACAGGTTTTGTCAATGCCTGCCTTATCTAGCACCAGCAGCTTTTCCTCATCTCTTGATTCACTGGGATATGTTTAATTCTATGACAAATGTGATCTTAACAATATAAATGATGGAAAGCAAACACAATATATTACATGAGTTTTTGTGCATATGTTCTTGTGCATGTGTTCTGTTGTGAATCATAACATTATGTACATGAGGAAAACATCCAATGCATATATCATTTGTCTCTGAAATGTTTTTTTCTTGCAGGTCATCAGTTTGCCAGCTCAAGTAAAGTATGTACCACAATCATGATATTTGTGTGATTTCTTTACTGTATGTGTTTTCCTGTGCTACATAGATCTCTTACATTGAACAAACAATTAGACATTTGTAAGGTTTCTCTCTGATATGTTTCATCTGGGTTCCCTCGATTTTTAGTTTCAAATCACCATCTTGAGAAAGTGATACATCACAACAGTGTGTGTGTGTGTGTGTGTGTGTGTGTGTGTGGTGTTTGTGTGTGTGTGTGTGTGTTGTTTGCTTGTGCATCTTCAGATTGTGAACATGAGATCATAAATCAAGGAATCCCTTTCATGAATTGTAACATATTAGGTATATGGTGCTAGCCCCACATTTGTACAGACACACAAGCGTATGATGGAAGGCCAGGTCAACATTTGTACAGACACACGAGCGTATGATGGAAGGTCAGGTCAACATTTGTACAGACACACGAGTGTATGATGGAAGGTCAGGTCAACATTTGTACAGACACACGAGTGTATGATGGAAGGTCAGGTCAACATTTGTACAGACACACGAGTGTATGATGGAAGGTCAGGTCAACATTTGTACAGACACACGAGTGTATGATGGAAGGTCAGGTCAACATTTGTACAGACACAAGCGTATGATGGAAGGTCAGGTCAACATTTGTACAGACACACGAGTGTATGATGGAAGGTCAGGTCAACATTTGTACAGACACACGAGTGTATGATGGAAGGTCAGGTCAACATTTTTACAGACACACGAGCGTATGATGGAAGGTCAGGTCAACATTTTTACAGACACACGAGCGTATGATGGAAGGTCAGGTCAACATTTGTACAGACACACGAGTGTATGATGGAAGGTCAGGTCAACATTTGTACAGACACACGAGTGTATGATGGAAGGTCAGGTCAACATTTGTACAGACACACGAGCGTATGATGGAAGGTCAGGTCAACATTTGTACAGACACACGAGCGTATGATGGAAGGCCAGGTCAACATTTGTACAGACACATGAGCGTATGATGGAAGGCCAGGTCAACATTTCTACAGACACACAAGCGTATGATGGAAGGTCAGGTCAACATTTGTACAGACACACGAGTGTATGATGGAAGATCAGGTCAACATTTGTACAGACACACAAGCGTATGATGGAAGGTCAGGTCAACATTTGTACAGACACACAAGCGTATGATGGAAGGTCAGGTCAACATTTGTACAGACACACGAGTGTATGATGGAAGGTCAGGTCAACATTTGTACAGACACACGAGTGTATGATGGAAGGTCAGGTCAACATTTGTACAGACACACGAGTGTATGATGGAAGGTCAGGTCAACATTTGTACAGACACAAGCGTATGATGGAAGATCAGGTCAACATTTGTACAGACACACAAGCGTATGATGGAAGGTCAGGTCAACATTTGTACAGACACACAAGCGTATGATGGAAGGTCAGGTCAACATTTGTACAGACACACGAGCGTATGATGGAAGGCCAGGTCAACATTTGTACAGACACACGAGTGTATGATGGAAGGTCAGGTCAACATTTGTACAGACACACAAGCGTATGATGGAAGGTCAGGTCAACATTTGTACAGACACACGAGTGTATGATGGAAGGTCAGGTCAAAATTTGTACAGACACACAAGCGTATGATGGAAGGTCAGGTCAACATATGTAGAGACACACGAGCGTATGATGGAAGGCCAGGTCAACATTTGTACAGACACATGAGCGTATGATGGAAGGCCAGGTCAACATTTGTACAGACACACAAGCATATGATGGAAGGTCAGGTCAACATTTGTACAGACACACGAGCATATGATGGAAGGCCAGGTGTCCTATGTTAAAATCCCGAGAGAAGACTGGACTCAACAAGCACATCTTTAAACTTATTATCTGTTGGGATTATTGACTGACTTTGGTCTACACTCCTCTCTTCTGTCTTCCCTTCCATATATCTATTTCTTTCTCTCTCTCTATTATTCCCTCAATACATACTCCGACAACAGTTCCTTTCAACGATAAGATAAAAGATTTATTAATAAAAACTATGTCTGGTGTATGTATGGATATTGTCTATGTAGTTTGTATGTTCTTCTAGTGTGGCTGCCAGATGAGATGTAGATAGATAGTCTCCGTGGTTTCTCTCGTCTCTTCTCTCAGCTAGAGTACAGGACATGACATAGATACAGAACGGTCTCACCCTGACAGCTCCGTCTGCTTGAGTCGGTAGATATATCCGTTTTTTGTAATGAAAATGTTCACCACTGTATGAATGTATTTAACCCGATCACCATATGCTGTCAGCGTATAGAATGTTCTTTATTATCTTATAGGCGTTCTTAATTCCATCTTGGAAAACACATCGAGTTTCTAGTGTTCTCTATTTTTGTCCTGTAAAGTTCTACCCTTAATTGATATAGGCACTTGTATGCACCTTGCAACTCT
This sequence comes from Cepaea nemoralis, assembly GCA_014155875.1. NCBI lineage: Eukaryota > Metazoa > Mollusca > Gastropoda > Stylommatophora > Helicidae > Cepaea > Cepaea nemoralis. The sequence goes on from JACEFZ010028075.1 coordinate 189,487, forward strand.
ACGATACTGAGTTCATTGGGTTTTTTCTATTAGTTTTAAAATGATCTCTATTTTCCGTTCTCTGTCCTCCTGACTTATTAATATGCCACTTCTTTTCCTTCCTTTCTTATGCACAGTGTCGTGCTTATTACTTTAAAGTGCTTTCTTGTGGATTATCAACACTGGGTGATCTTGACCACAGCCATCTGTGTAATCTCTTAGTTGATAAGTCCCGCACTGGTATGGAAACCTGTGTGATATACATTTAATAATGAGATCTGTGTCTGCTTCCTCTTCTCTCCTATGTGAGTGTCTTTTCCTCCAGCCGAAATGAAAAGGCTTCCGAAAAAACCCACTCTGACATAGGATAGAAGATTCACCTAACGTCTATATTATTCCTACTAATAGAAAGTAATGTTAAATGCACTTCACGCACATCTATATTCATATCCTAAACTATATCTAATATCTTTATACCTTATTTAGGCATCTATGTTCCTAGAATCGAAATAACACTTAGCGAATAACACACTATTATCCCCTATTTCCATCATTAGGGACGTGTATTTCTATTCCCACTCAAGAACATATCTCCTTCAGGTCAGTTTGGAACACACACTAACTTTACACAAAGAATTGACCCTCTTTATATCGGTCATTTATGCCGCATAGTCCTTGACATTGCTGGACCCCTCGCATCCCGACTGCATTATCATTGTTTAGTGGAAAATTCCAGCTCTGAACCGTTTCCATTCTTCATACATTCAGACCGCAATATGCTATCCAATAATGCTGTCGGCCTTTGTTGCAAACCAATTTTTCCACGCGACAGTTTACCTGTAATGTTGGCCTCATTCTGGGTCTTGACCTAGAAACCCATGCGCCTGGTCACTCCTTTGTTAACCCTTTTCCTACCTGGCCAGTCGGGTATACAGTCGTCCATCTGGGAATCGTTAACTCTTCAGTATTTCATGACATAGGCCCCCTCTTAAGAGATTAGACCGCATCGAATCTTTCTCACTGTAGGTTTGATTCCCATGATCCACAATCCTCCTCTTCTTCCTCCAGAGCTGAATGTCTGGATATCAAATCCACTCCTACATTCTCCTTACCAAGGATGTATTCCATTGTGAAGTCCCGTTGCAGCAACAACGTCCATCACATCCACCGTGCGTTGAGCTTCTGCTAAGTCGCTATTAACATCACGTGTTGATGATATGATTGGATCCTCACATGGCTCATCTCATTATCCAGTAGGCGCTCTAATTGACACCCTACTATACTACTAACGATTGAAACTAGTGTTGGCTCCTCGCTCCTGTACGTTCAGTCGACCTACTTTCGACTTGCGTCAGCGACGGCTCACAATACAAACGGATGGTCCCATCCTGATTGTAACACTGCTTCCATGTCCTCTTGGTTTCCCCCGGTTTTTCCTCTGGGGATGTTCCGCCTCGTCCTCGTCGGACCGAGTCGTCTTTCCCAAACCTCCTGGGCTTTTGCTTCCAGGACCATCTTGGGCGATATTGTATCTGGTCAGCCAATCTTTGGTTGGAGTCCTGGGTAATTCTCGCTTTTCCCGACGTTACCCACCCCTTCTGAACTTGGTTACCGGTGAAACTTTCACTCTTGTCCCTTTCCCTGACTTGTGATTTCCCTCCTCCTGTCGTTGGATAATCTGACCTATCCCGTACTGTCCTATAGGCCCTCCTATGTTGTACTGGCGATCTCTGGTCTTCGTCTGGACTGGTAACCTTTGTCCTAATGGCTGCCATCACCATAAAGTGCGAAGCTTTGCTCCCGGATCTCTCCTCATATTTCCTAATGAGATGTCTAGGGAGATTTTTCTTCTCTTCCCCGATCCGTATTTTGTAGATGTTCTTGGACACCACCTTTTCCACAGGATAAGGTCCTTTCCATCCTACTTGGAGTATATTGGTCTCTGCTGGACTCCACACTTCCACTTTGTCTTCCACTTTAAGAGCTAGTTTCCTCTTAATTCGCTTGTTGGGTGGTGCTTTCTGGCACTCCGAACAAGACTTCACCCACCGGCGTACATCTCCGGTCATTCCTGGCCAGCAATAATGGCCGGATATTTGCTGCAAGGTCTCTCTGACACCCATATGTCGATTCTCGTCTATGATGTGTCCACTCTGAAGAATGTGAGGACGGTGGGTCTCTGGAACCACCCACTGCTCATGCAGGTTATCTCCCCTCCCAGCTCTCCGATAGAGTAGTTGATTCTTCAGAAAGTACTGTCCCCGTTCTGGTGGCTCAGCACTTCTTTGCAGCTTCCTGTAGCAAGGATGCAACGTAGTATCCTTCCTCTGGGCAGTATGCAATTCTCCTATCCCTGAGTTGTCGCATAGTGTCTCTGCCTGTTTTTCCTTCCCTTGAGATCCACTGACTACTGTTCCCTTGTGGGCTTGCTGTTTGGGCATCCCCAAAAAGACATATTTCGTGCCAATGATCATAGGAAATAAGGAGTCAGATAATACAGCAGCTGGAATAATGCCCGTGACGTACCTGGATTTAATCTCCACCTTGGCGATTAGCAGCGTCATGGTAACCGCACTCCTCATTGCCGGCTGTATCTCTATGGTCTCCCCTGTAAATTGGTCTGGGGTTACTAAGCTGGCGTCCACCACCGCTTCCCCATCCAAACCGGTATCGTAGAGACAAGCAACCTGTTGGCCATTTACTTCAATCAGTTCCACCACAGGTGGTCTCTCTTGGTCCTGAGTGTCTTTCATCTCCTTGACCGTTTCCTTGCCTTCCTCTTTTAATTCCTCGAGGTTGGTTATGCAATTGGCGTGTTTGGCCTTGCATCTGCCGTCCACAGTATTATGTGTTGTCGACTGGCAGTGTGTGCACTCTGTTCCCTTCCTAGGTTTCCGTGTGTCCTTTTTGTTCCTTTCTCCTTCGCCGACTTCAGCCTTGTCTGTGATCACCTTCTTATGATTCACTTGGCATGCCGCGAAGTACGGGTTTTTCGGTTTCGATCTGCAGTCTTTTGTGTTGTGAGAGGCCGCCTTGCAAACCGAGCACCACTTCTCCGTCCACGGTCGTTTTGCGGGAGAATTCAAGGTGTTCTTGGTTCCTTCCTTCACCTTCTCGAAACTCTCCGTTGACGTCTTTTTATAAGGTTCCACTTTAGTTTCTTTTCCGTTCGTCGATTTCTTTCGGTCTTGTTTTTCCTGACCTTTGGTTTGTGTACTTAGCTCCGCCGTTTCACCATGTACTTCCACGAACCTTTCCGCCAGCTTATTCACAACATCAATCCTTTCCGCCCCTTGTTCTCCCAAGAAGGTTCTGAGAGGTTTCGACATTTGCTTTCGCATTTGGTCTACCACCATCATCTCTTCGAGACTCTCATAATCCCTCGTGAATTCTGCCAAGTCCATCCATTTCTGGAGATAGGATTTCAGCCTCATACTGTAGGCGGCGAATAGTTCTCCCGGCTCTCGTCTAGACGATCTAAACTTCTGCCTATACGTTTGTGCGGTTATGTCAAAATGTTTCATCAAAGCTGCTTTTAATTCCTCGTAATTATTTTCCTGTCCTGGTGGTAAGCGTGTGTACACTTCAAATCCCGAACCGATTAAACCCTGGGATAGTTTAAGAGCCCATCTGCTCCGATCCAGCCCCATAGCGACTGACATTGCTTCGAAACGAGATGCGTACTGGTCAAAGCGTTCCTTAGACTGATCGTAGACAGCTAAGGGAAACTTCATGGCATGGTAACCATGTCCACTCATATGGGTTGCACCCGGTGAAGAAGAATTTCCTTCCACTCCATCTATTTCTCCCTTAGTTTGTGTCTTGAGTTCTAGCTCTTTCATGCTGTATTCATGTTCTCTGATCTTTGTGGCTTCTTCTGCATCCAACCTCTTTTTGGTCTGCTCCGCTTCAGCATCTAACCGCTTGTTGATTTGTTCCATTTCCATGCGTTTCAATTCTAACTCAGTCTTCCGATCTTCTCTTTCCGCTTGACGAATTTCTCTCTCTCGTTCTTGTATGTAATCAGTTAGCTCGGAACCAGCTAAACCAATTGCCTCCCCGTTGGCCCTCAGTTCGGCTGTAGTTACTTTAGGAGTTGCCATAGTTACAGCAGATAAGTCAGCACGTTGAGTAAAGACACCTCAAGGCAGTAAAGAATACTCACTATAAACCGATAATCTACCTAGAACCTATATCATTTATCTATATCTATTACTTATTATAAATCTCTAATACCACACAGTACATCACAACCACTCTCTCATCCACAAGAGGAGATATAGGATAAAGACTTATGTAGACGTGTGACCGTGTGATTAGGTATGTAATGTCTCTTACCACCTATCCACATTCACTCTGTCTGGAACTTTCTCACTGCAAAGTCACCAGCATTAATGAAATGTTTCTACCATAAATGTAATGGCACCATATATCCAATGGACGTCCTTCCATTAAAAGTCATCAATGTATACTTCTTCTTCTAATCAGTATGTCCCAACATGCATGTACTCCGCTATGCCTGTGCCAATATGCAGGTCATATGGGTATAATGTATGTACGTATCCCGCTCGCTCCACCAATTATGTCCTATGTTAAAATCCCGAGAGAAGACTGGACTCAACAAGCACATCTTTAAACTTATTATCTGTTGGGATTATTGACTGACTTTGGTCTACACTCCTCTCTTCTGTCTTCCCTTCCATATATCTATTTCTTTCTCTCTCTCTATTATTCCCTCAATACATACTCCGACAACAGTTCCTTTCAACGATAAGATAAAAGATTTATTAATAAAAACTATGTCTGGTGTATGTATGGATATTGTCTATGTAGTTTGTATGTTCTTCTAGTGTGGCTGCCAGATAAGATGTAGATAGATAGTCTCCGTGGTTTCTCTCGTCTCTTCTCTCAGCTAGAGTACAGGACATGACATAGATACAGAACGGTCTCACCCTGACAGCTCCGTCTGCTTGAGTCGGTAGATATATCCGTTTTTTGTAATGAAAAATGTTCACCACTGTATGAATGTATTTAACCCGATCACCATATGCTGTCAGCGTACAGAATGTTCTTTATTATCTTATAGCGTTCTTAATTCCATCTTGGAAAACACATCGAGTTTCTAGTGTTCTCTATTTTTGTCCTGTAAAAGTTCTACCCTTAATTGATATAGGCACTTTGTATGCACCTTGCAACTCTACGATACTGAGTTCATTGGGTTTTTTCTATTAGTTTAAATGATCTCTATTTTCCGTTCTCTGTCCTCCTGACTTATTAATATGCCACTTCTTTTCCTTCCTTTCTTATGCACAAGTGTCGTGCTTTATTACTTTAAAGTGCTTTCTTGTGGATTATCAACACTGGGTGATCTTGACCACAGCCATCTGTGTAATCTCTTAGTTGATAAGTCCCGCACTGGTATGGAAACCTGTGTGATATACATTTAATAATGAGATCTGTGTCTGCTTCCTCTTCTCTCCTATGTGAGTGTCTTTTCCTCCAGCCGAAATGAAAAGGCTTCCGAAAAAACCCACTCTGACATAGGATAGAAGATTCACCTAATCGTCTATACTATTCCTACTAATAGAAAGTAATGTTAAATGCACTTCACGCACATCTATATTCATATCCTAAACTATATCTAATATCTTTATACCTTATTTAGGCATCTATGTTCCTGGAATCGAAATAACACTTAGCGAATAACACACTATTATCCCCTATTTCCATCATTAGGGACGTGTATTTCTATTCCCACTCAAGAACATATCTCCTTCAGGTCAGTTTGGAACACACACTAACTTTACACAAAGAATTGACCCTCTTTATATCGGTCATTTATGCCGCATAGTCCTTGACATTGCTGGACCCCTCGCATCCCGACTGCATTATCATTGTTTAGTGGAAAATTCCAGCTCTGAACCGTTTCCATTCTTCATACATTCAGACCGCAATATGCTATCCAATAATGCTGTCGGCCTTTGTTGCAAACCAATTTTTCCACGCGACAGTTTACCTGTAATGTTGGCCTCATTCTGGGTCTTGACCTAGAAACCCATGCGCCTGGTCACTCCTTTGTTAACCCTTCTCCTACCTGGGTAGTCGGGTATACAGTCGTCCATCTGGGAATCGTTAACTCTTCAGTATTTCATGACACCAGGTCAACATTTGTACAGACACATGAGCGTATGATGGAAGGCCAGGTCAACATTTGTACAGACACATGAGCGTATGATGGAAGGCCAGGTCATCATTTGTACAGACACATGAGCGTATGATGGAAGGCCAGGTTAACATTTGTACAGACACACGAGCGTATGATGGAAGGTCCAGGTCAACATTTGTACAGACACACGCAGCGTATGATGGAAGGCCAGGTCAACATTTGTACAGACACACAAGCGTATGATGGAAGGTCAGGTCAACATTTGTACAGACACACGAGTGTATGATGGAAGGTCAGGTCAACATTTGTACAGACACACGAGCGTATGATGGAAGGTCAGGTCAACATTTGTACAGACACACGAGCGTATGATGGAAGGCCAGGTCAACATTTGTACAGACACACTGAGCGTATGATGGAAGGCCAGATCAACATTTGTACAGACACACGAGCGTATGATGGAAGGCCAGGTCAACATTTGTACAGACACACGAGCATATGATGGAAGGCCAGGTCAACATTTGTACAGACACACGAGCGTATGATGGAAGGCCAGGTCAACATTTGTACAGACACACCGAGCGTATGATGGAAGGCCAGGTCAACATTTGTACAGACACATGAGCGTATGATGGAAGGCCAGGTCAACATTTGTACAGACACACGAGCGTATGATGGAAGGTCAGGTCAACATTTGTACAGACACACGAGCAGTATGATGGAAGGCCAGGTCAACATTTGTACAGACACACGAGCGTATGATGGAAGGTCAACATTTGTACAGACACACGAGCATATGATGGAAGGTCAACATTTGTACAGACACACGAGTGTATGATGGAAGGCCAGGTCAACATTTGTACAGACACACGAGCGTATGATGGAAGGCCAGGTCAACATTTGTACAGACACACGAGCGTATGATGGAAGGCCAGGTCAACATTTGTACAGACACACGAGCGTATGATGGAAGGCCAGGTCAACATTTGTACAGACACACGAGCGTATGATGGAAGGCCAGGTCAACATTTGTACAGACACACGAGCGTATGATGGAAGGCCAGGTCAACATTTGTACAGACACACGAGCATATGATGGAAGGCCAGGTCAACATTTGTACAGACACACGAGCATATGATGGAAGGCCAGGTCAACATTTGTACAGACACACGAGCGTATGATGGAAGGCCAGGTCAACATTTGTACAGACACACGAGCGTATGATGGAAGGCCAGGTCAACATTTGTACAGACACACGAGCGTATGATGGAAGGCCAGGTCAACATTTGTACAGACACACGAGCGTATGATGGAAGGCCAGGTCAACATTTGTACAGACACACGAGCGTATGATGGAAGGTCCAGGTCAACATTTGTACAGACACACGAGCTGTATGATGGAAGGCCAGGTCAACATTTGTACAGACACACGAGCGTATGATGGAAGGCCAGGTCAACATTTGTACAGACACACGAGCGTATGATGGAAGGCCAGGTCAACATTTGTACAGACACACGAGCGTATGATGGAAGGCCAGGTCAACATTTGTACAGACACACGAGCGTATGATGGAAGGCCAGGTCAACATTTGTACAGACACACGAGCGTATGATGGAAGGTCAGGTCAACATTTGTACAGACACACGAGCGTATGATGGAAGGCCTAGGTCAACATTTGTACAGACACACGAGCGTATGATGGAAGGTCAGGTCAACATTTGTACAGACACACGAGCGTATGATGGAAGGCCAGGTCAACATTTGTACAGACACACGAGTGTATGATGGAAGGTCAGGTCAACATTTGTACAGACACACGAGCGTATGATGGAAGGCCAGGTCAACATTTGTACAGACACACTGAGCGTATGATGGAAGGCCAGGTCAACATTTGTACAGACACACGAGCGTATGATGGAAGGTCAGGTCAACATTTGTACAGACACACGAGTGTATGATGGAAGGTCAGGTCAACATTTGTACAGACACACGAGCGTATGATGGAAGGTCAGGTCAACATTTGTACAGACACACTGAGCGTATGATGGAAGGCCAGGTCAACATTTGTACAGACACACGAGCGTATGATGGAAGGCCAGGTCAACATTTGTACAGACACACGAGCGTATGATGGAAGGCCAGGTCAACATTTGTACAGACACACGAGCGTATGATGGAAGGCCAGGTCAACATTTGTACAGACACACGAGCGATATGATGGAAGGCCAGGTCAACATTTGTACAGACACACGAGCGTATGATGGAAGGCCAGGTCAACATTTGTACAGACACACGAGCGTATGATGGAAGGCCAGGTCAACATTTGTACAGACACACGAGCGTATGATGGAAGGCCAGGTCAACATTTGTACAGACACACGAGCGTATGATGGAAGGTCAGGTCAACATTTGTACAGACACACGAGCTGTATGATGGAAGGCCAGGTCAACATTTGTACAGACACACGAGCGTATGATGGAAGGTCAGGTCAACATTTGTACAGACACACGAGCGTATGATGGAAGGCCAGGTCAACATTTGTACAGACACATGAGCGTATGATGGAAGGTCCAGGTCAAAATTTGTACAGACACACAAGCGTATGATGGAAGGTCAGGTCAACATTTGTACAGACACACGAGCGTATGATGGAAGGCCAGGTCAACATTTGTACAGACACATGAGCGTATGATGGAAGGCCAGGTCAACATTTGTACAGACACATGAGCGTATGATGGAAGGCCAGGTCAACATTTGTACAGACACATGAGCGTATGATGGAAGGCCAGGTCAACATTTGTACAGACACACGAGCGTATGATGGAAGGCCAGGTCAACATTTGTACAGACACATGAGCGTATGATGGAAGGTCAGGTCAACATTTGTACAGACAGACGAGCGTATGATGGAAGGCCAGGTCAACATCAGGTCAGCTACTATTTATTTACAAAAACATTTCCTGGCCACAGGTTCAGGCTGGGTCAACTTGGGGGACTAGGTCAATGAAGACATTCCTGCATCCGTGGGGATTGAACCACATGACCACCAGGTCAGGAGGCAAGCACACTAGACATTGCACTATCATTTCTCCTGAATACTCCCATGTGTTACGAGGACCCATAAGGGAAGCAAAGAATAGCAACACTGTAGCCTACCACGCATGTCATAAGAGGCAACTAAGGAGACTTGATGGTTCCGTCGCCCTGCTACTGAATGAGTGTGTGGCGCGACACTGTGAGCTGTGAGTTTTGTGTAAAATGCTTTTGAATCTGCCCGAGGTTTTTTTTAAGGTGACTGTATGTTCGGAGCGATGACAGATGGCTATGCCCCAGAGTTGACAGGTTTTTGCCTTATGAAGAAATGCATGGCTGCTGGGCTTCTGGCTGACTGCCACTGCCATCCACGATGAACTGTATGTCATGGACTATGTGGGTGAATATCTAGGAAACATCCAGATGGGAAAATGACTGCCGATTCTATCAGAGATGAACTGGGTGTTGTGTGGGGGACTATTGTGTTGACATTCTGGTGGCTGCATTATGTATAGTGTATCTGTGCGGGCTGTTGTTTGTCGAGACTCCTGTCTTTTCCACTTTTCACATTGGGCAGTGGGGAGCATTTTGTGTGATATTCACTGGCACAGGAATGGAGCATAATGGGGACGACCCGTTGCTGTGAAGTTGGAACTGCGACTAACTAACTAACTAACTTCTCCTGAACATGAGAGCCTTTTACACAGATTCCTCAAGAATGACAAAATCCCACATTTGAGAAGTGAACTCACCAAGGTAGCTGCTACATCATGAACTATAATTCAGTGGGTACCATACGACTAGTGTATCCACAGACGAGAGCAGGAGAAGGTGGAGGATGTGAACAGGAATAGAAAGAACTTACATACTATGAGAAAAGTATACAAGTATAAAGTATATTGTTTGAAAACGATCCAGACAATCAGAAAGGAACAGAACCAGATCAACAACAGCTTCCATTCTCTTGACTGGCACAGACACGTCATTGTTTAAAGTTTATCTCCTATTTATGATCTCCCATGATATTCAAGATTGTCATAACAAAAATATAACATACATGTTGCGATTGTTAGGCATCTCTTATTTGTGTGCTAGCTTGTGTCCTTTCAGTTAGGTCAGTTTAAGTATAGTATGCATTACAAATATCAGAATGTTTCTCTCCTTTATATATCTATATCTATAAAACTCAATTTATGTATGTGTGTGTATATACGTCCGTTCTTTATGCGTTCGTGAACGGTCCATCCGATTGAGATGAAATTTTCTACATGTTTTCTTTTCATTCCTATTTACTTACTACAATTTTATTTTGTAATTACATGACTTAACATAAGAAAAAATATATAAAAGGACATAACTTTTAGTAGCATTGCTATATCTTAGGTTAAGTCCCCTGGCTATAGATAGATAGATAGATAGATAGATAGATAGATAGATAGATAGATAGATAGATAGATAGATAGATAGATAGATAGATAGATAGATAGATAGATAGATAGATCTGACCCAGTAGATAGAGAAGGTGGGAAAGACGGAGGGAGAGATGGACGGACGGGCAGGCAGACAGACAGATAGATAGACAGACAGACAGCCGGGTCGTCAGACAGACAGACAGTCGGGAACGGGAACTTATATGACTACTTATATGAATTAAATGAGATGATCCCCATCAGGGGCTGGGCAAAGCCGGGTCAGAGACAGACAGGCAGACAGACAGATAGATAGATAGATAGTCGGGACCGGGAGCTTATATGACTACTTATATGAATTAAATTAGATGCTCCCCACCAGGGACTGGTTGAAGCCGGGCCGGGTCAGACAGACAGACAGACAGATAGACAGATAGTCAAGAACGGGAGCTTATATGACTACTTATATGAATTAAATGAGATGCTCCCCACCAGGAGCCACGAAGTCGAGCCGGGTCAGACAGACAGACAGACAAGCAGACAGATAGATAGATCCCCGCCAGGGCCTGGGCGAAGCCGGGCCGGGTCAGCTAGTGTATATATATATATATATATATATATATATATATATATATATATATATATATATATATATATATATATATATATCTGTCCAAACACAATATTGTAAAATGTCGCTGATTTGTCCTTGAAACATTACTGGCAACAATTTTAGCACTCCACACATCAATGAACAAGTGCCATTAGATCTACAGCCGTATATGGAAAACCTCACTCAACACAAACGTCCCACATTTTACATTCTAACTGGTCTATTCTCTAATCATCACAACCAAACACAAAATATGTACTCATGGCATTCTTTGTCCTACCTAATTCTCTATAGCAAACTACTTCAACATCCAACATCTCACCTCCTCTAAAACATAATCAGACACACTCAACGCTCTACACATTTATGAAGTCTGTCTCGCTCTGTTATTACTAAGAAGCTGACATCTTTCCATCCATGCACTCCAACCAGGCGGCGTCTCAAAACCTCACTCCTGCTTCGATCAGCGCGACGAACACAGGTCTGTCCAAATGCCTACGCACGCAAGGACAACGCATGACTGAACAATTCACTTCAACACTCAACATCTTATCTCCTTGGAACTACGATCAACCACACTCAATGCACCATAAAGCACACCATCAACTTCTCTTTTTAACCCGCACATATCATGCTCGCCCAGACAACGCATAACAAATCACTCTGATACTCAAGCACTCACTCACTTCTCCTCAACCTCCTCATCCTACACTATTAACGAGTCAGATTTTCTCAAGGTATTCTGACACGTCAGTCATCTCTCAACTTTTTAAGTCTAACCTTCAGCTCTAATCAAAGCAGATTTCCTATTTCTTCATCTTCAATATCTGTAAGTGTAAAAATTTCAGGTCTTGAAAGCATATATTCTCTGACCTCCCTCACTTCTTCTTCTGTATAGGTCGGAGCAATAGAGATTCCCGTCACTCCCTTCTTACGTTTCTTCGTCATAAATGGTAAACAAATGGTCTTCGTTGTCGGTAAGATTGTTGTCGATTTGTAGTCCATTCTGTGCGCGCGTGTCAGTGTGTTTTCTAAGCGGCGTGCTACCCTCACCGCCCCACACACGTGTTGTTTTTCCCCCCCGCTAGGCCACAACACCTTACTTTTGCATACCAGCCCTTCATCCCCACGTCCGTTAAATCTCCACCGCTATGCCTCCCACTCATCCACCTCAGTTATTTCAACAATTGAGATTATATGTCATTTTCTGCTTTAGTCTCTTACCAACAGATATCAAAATCACAGCCACCGACTTGGCTCTTAACATCTACAAAAAGACCCGCACCACATGCCATTTTAATTTCCTCAAGAACTGCCTACGGCTTCATATCACCCACGTGGCTTCATCTCTAGATTTCACCCATCGGCAGGCACTCTCGATGACAGTTGTAGTAGACGTCTATCTAAAGTTGAGTTTAAATGTGCTACTCTTCGCATGCGATGCATTGCGACAACCACGCGCGACAACTGTCTGACTTCAGCTCGAATATAACTATCCTCGATCAGCGTCTTAGACAACTTACCTCGAGTAATTATTTCTTGTATTGTGTTATACGGTGTATCATCAATAGCACTAACCACCATCTATACAAGTGTCTGTCCGCGGCCAAAAACGCCAAGCTAGCCAAACTCCGTGCCCCTACCTCCACTCCCCCTCTCCCACCCCAACTTACCACTGGCTCCGATAACCTAGTTGTGTGCATACCTCCCGACCTTCCACTATCGGCATCTGAGAAATCGGTCCTCAGCAAAGGACTCAGGTTCATACCGCTACGTCCCTGTGGTGATAGATACGCATTACTGCAGGGACGTTCATCGGTTCCATCGCACTCTCAGGCTACAATATCACTTCAGGAAATCAACCTCATAACGATAACTCTTCGGATCCTACCGACCATTTCTCTCACCTCTCCAAACGCAGGTCTGCTTGGGTTCCCAATCCAGGGGCATCTAAGGCCCTCGATTTATACATCGACAAAACACTTTACGACATCCAAAAACTCAAATTTAAGCCACTACGGTATTCTAACCTCACCGCGGATGAACAACGGGCACTTACACAGTTGAAACGTCGTGATGACATAGTTATCAAACCTGCCGATAAGGGAGAGGGCGCTAGTGGTTTGGAGGAAAGACTTATATATACAGGAAGGCAACAAGCAACTGAGTGATGCCACCTTCTACAGACCAAGGATACAAGATGGGACAGTCAGAAACAACACCCAGGTCAAAGCGTGACTAACGCCATTATCCAGCAAGGTCTTTTACCCAGCTCCGCCACCTCGTTGATCATCCACGATAGCTGCTTGGGCAAACCCGCCTTTAATATGCTGCCTAAGACACACAAACCTGGTAACCCAGGCAGACCTATCGTCTCGGCCTGCTCTTGCCCTACAGAACGGATTTCAGAGTTTCTAGACAGCATGTTTCAGCCGTTGGTTGCCAGCCTCCCTTCAGTATATCAAAGACACCAACCACGCTATCTCCATCTTCGATTCCATCAGTTTCACTAACCCTTCTCAGTATCACATCTTCACTTTAGATGTGACTTCACTCTACACTTCCATTCCTCACTCTGACGGCCTTAAAGCCTTAGAATTTTCTTGGAGAAAAAGGCTTAATCCCTCGATAGCCACTGGACCATTACTGCGTCTTGCGGAGTTAGTCCTCAACCTCAACTCGTTTGAGTTCAATGGGGACTACTTCGACCAGATCAGCGGTGTGGCCATGGGTACTAAGATGGGTCCCAGTTATGCCTGCCTCTTCATGGGCTATCTGGAGCACCAGGTATGGAATCAGTACACCGGTAGGCTCCCGGAGCTCTACAGGAGGTACATTGACGACTGCTTTGGTGTCTCGGACATGCCCTTGCCTGACCTACAGAACTTCATTGCCTTTTTTTCAGACTTCCATCCCAGCATCAAACTTACCTCCACCATTTCTTCGTCGGCTGTCAATTTCTTAGACCTCACAGTCTCTTTAGGTTCCGCTGGTCTATGCACGACGGTTTATTATAAACCAACTGACTCGCACTCATTCCTTCTCTATACCTCCTCCCACCCTCCCTCGTGCAAACGTTCTATTCCTTTCTCCCAACTGTTACGTCTCCGACGACTTTGTCAGGATAACAACGACTTCCATCAAAAAGCCCACGAGATGCTTGATTTCTTTCGCCTTCGTGGCTATCCTGATAATGTTCTATCTACAGCTCTCCACCGCTGCCAATCTATCAGTCGCACTGAGGCTCTCTCCTCCAGGCCGAAACCACGTAAACAATAGACCTGTCCTCTCACTTACTTATCATCCCCACAATATTGCTGCCAAGAATATCCTTTTTAAACATCTATCCATTCTCCGGGCGGAATCGACCACTCGTGATGTCTTCTCAGAGGCTCCTCTAGTGGCATATAAGCGGGATCGTAACCTCAAAGATGTGCTGGATCCATAGCAGGCTACCCCAACCTCACCAGTCTCTTCCTGGCACGGTGGCGTGTCTTCGATCGGTTTGCAAGACCTGTCCATACGTACTTCAAACCCAGAGTCTGACATTCCCTAAGACGACCTTCCACATCCGTGAGGTTTTCTCATGCATCAGTCGCAACGTCATCTATGCGATTACCTGCACACGTTGCGACATGAGATATGTCGGGGAAGACAGGATTACGTCTTGGGGACAGATTTCGACAACATCTTTCTGACATCACCAGCGGCGCCCAGAAACCAGTATCCATGCATTTCAACAGTCCTGACCACCATGGCGTAGCCGACATACAGGTCACGGCCATCAAATCATGCGCATCCCACGAACGGGATCGGAAGACATTGGAACACCGTCTCATCTTCCAGTTGGGCACACTCTCCCCTCACGGCCTTAATGTCCAACACAGCTTCATTTAACTTCCCACCCCACCCCTCCCACCCCTAGCTTACAGTCCCACCATCTGGGTACGTGCAGATCCTTTGTATGACATCACAGTCAACTCTCTTGGCGGATTTACGTTCGGTGTTTTGCCATCATTTTCTGAACGACCGCCACTCATGCCTCTCTGTGTGTACTAACACTATATAGGTTTCCGCAGCTGTGTTTCGAGCGCTTAACGATAATTGCTAATTGTCATCTGCGTCCGTAACATCTTTGCCGGTCTCTAATTTCACTTTTCCGCACACATGGGCGCGTCTCCACCCCACTCCCTTCCCGCTTGACCTTTGACCCGTGTACCATACATCCGGTCTATTGATCCACTGGCGCCCTACGTGTGTCAGACCTTCCAAGCTAGGACACAGTATTCAGATGAGTACATTTTATTTTAATTAGTTTAATAGTTTAATATTGTCATAGTGTGTTTCATGTAGTTTTGTGTTGGTTTGTATTTGTTTGTCCTGTGCTGACGAAGGCTTTGGCCGCAACGTCCAATTTGTCTCTTGTAGTCGTGTTTTAGTAGAGCTCACAATCTACTTCTCGTTTATTTGGGTGATTCATTCATTGCTGTACTGTGTCTGGTCCTCCTTGTGCCCAGGTCTACTGTGGTTCAAACATGGTGGAACTTAGACCACATAACTGCTTGTAATTGTGTTAAGCTACCCTGTCTCAGCATATGGTCTTGTGATTACCACAGTGCATCACAGTGAAATTCACTACATCATCAACCTTAACCTTCCCCATCTCCATCTGTGTATGTTAATGTATGATAACATCATCTTTTAACACATGTGAAGAGATGTTGTGCCATTTTTTATTGACAGAGAACAGAGGATGGAGGAGAGGCTTCCATATATCATCTGGGACAACTAACCAGAAGTCCTAGATCCAGATGTGACTCCCTAGCAAAATGTGGGAATATCAATAAGAGTTTTCTCTCAGCTCAACAGCTGAATGCATAAATGGGAGCATAACACCATCTGAAGCACTGCAAATGTGGTGAACTGGACAGTGATCTTTGATTCAATGCAAATGTCCACTGAGAACAACATCAAGGAACATTCAGAGTCAACTGGTGCAGTGACTTGCAGTGTTTGTTTATCTAAGACTCAACTTAGAAAATATCCAGCATGGTACTCACACAGTGATTGAAGAATGTGACTTGAAGTGTAGGTGAGATTGGACTGACTGAGGGGCTGCAGTATATTGGATTTTGTTCCTATCTCTGGGTTTCTTCAGCAAGTCATGTTCTGCATGTACCGAGTATACATCTCCCAATGTCAGGAGAGTGTTATCCTCAACTTTTGAAGTATCCCAGTATCAGCATTCACAGACAGTCTGGTCAACGGTGAGATGCAGTACCATATCATCATACCAAATCTTGTCTTCAAGAGGAATGAATCTGCCATGAAGCTTATTCTGGGGAAGCTGCTAACTGGAGCTAGTCCAACATCCATGCTGATGATAAAAGGATTCAATAGACCCAGAATAGTAGTTTCTTCCTTGAGTGCCCATGGATAGGATTTCCTAAATTCCCAAGAGACAGGAAATGATGATATAGACAGATACTGTAACGGAATGGTGTAGTGGTGATTAGAGAGGAGAGGACGGAGGAGAGTTATTAGCTGGAGGAGGGTGTAGGAGTGTTGTATCATGTTTATCTGCATGCATGTTAGCATATTTGTACATTTTGTATGTACCCTGTTGAGGTGTTGACATGACAAATGGGATGAACAATGGTCATCACTAGACTCACCATCAGCTCAATAAACAGTATGATTGAACCAGTGTTTCAAGTACATGTCCCCAGTGAATTTCTTGTACAGTTGCTGTCAAGTGTTGTCTCTGGTGACTGTCTTAAGTGCTGTGGTTGGTTATACATATTGTGAAAAGTCCTGTATAGATGTTGTCAGGTGTCTCAGGATGTCTATCTTGTACACTTGTGGTGTAAACAATTCCTTGTGAATGTATGTTCCACTTTTGTCAAGAAACTGTCATGTAGATGTCCTGTCCAACAGATGTAATGTACAGTTATTGTTGAAGTTTATTTGTCTGCAAAAATTGAAGGACTACTTGAACTGATATAGGTCATACTGACAAAATATAGAAGAAAGATCTATGTGACGGACGAACAGCACACTGTCAACAGTATAATGAGTGAGAGGGATCCTCAGTTGTACAGGCGCTAATAGTTCAGATCTTCTCTGGCCTTAGGGTGAACTATTTACTTCTTTTATAAATTTCTGTGTAGATACATAGTGGTCTCACAGTGGGGGTTTGAGCCAAAGAAAAATGTTCTCCAAAAAGGCTATTGCGGGAATGATTAGCTCATTTGAGTGACCTCTAGACAAAACGTGCTAAATCATATCCTTTATCTTGTTATTTATTATTCAAGATATATCTCCAGAGAACACTACTAACTAGGTCCTCTGGCAACTCAATCAAACATGTCACATAACTGGGTGGCTCTTTCCGGGATATAGACCCTGGGAAAACCTGGTCACATAACTGGGTTGCTCTTTCCAGGACTATAAACCCTGGGAAAAAGAACACTCGTCTCGGATTTAAACCCTGGTAATAACCTGCTAGGGGCTCACATACCTGTTGCCCTGATGACGGGATACAAACTTTGGGTATACCCTGCATAAGACTCACTTTTGGGATCTCTATGTTGGTATTAAAATCCGGGGTGACCTCTCGCAAATCAGACCCAATTCTTGAAGGTTTTATGGTGTTGTTTAATGGACCCTGTCTCTTATATGAGGGCAACTGTCCAGACATGTAAACCCACAATAAATCTCTAGAAGGTTTGATTTCATTAATAGTGATAATATTGCATGTATCACTGTTTTAATATATCAGTTAGGAATTCAATGTAGCAGACTGAAAGATGGTGTATAAATATCTTATGGGTCAACATAAATGCTGTATCCATGATATTTATGTTCTCAGTATGAATTGATTATTGGCTTGTCAATAATGTTGTATAATTTTGTGCATGCTGGTTGTTCAATATATGTATCCAAAAATTAAGGTACCTGAAACACCAGAGAACACAAATTATTTAATATAACTGAGACAGCTATTACAGGGGAAAATTCATTTTTGTCCCTGAAATTAGGACACTTGATCCAGTAAATGAATATGGGGCCTACTCCATCTCCAAAATTAATTGCTGGCATGGGTGAGAGAGGGGGAATATTGTTGTAACTACAACATTTTTAATGTCACCACATCACATAAAATAACAACTCATTATATTCTCTTCTCCCCATAACATGCTTGCAACACTGAGAGCAGAGAGTGTGAACCCTGATGGAAAACTTTGGGCAACCATTAAGACACCTCAATAATAATCTCTCTCGGTGATAGTCAGTATTCGTACCGGCTAATGTCCAGTGTCGATTCGACGTTGGATTTATTCTTCAGTTGTGTAATCTTGTCGGTAGCCCTGATCAAGCTGCTGAGAAAGTGAACACAATTGAAATCTCCAGGAGAAACATCCTTATCAACTCAGTCACTTGCCATTCCTGAAGTAGTGGGATTATTAAGCGTACTTGATACGTGATGGACGAGATGAAGGGAAAATTCTACCTGATGTCATGGGCGGTCATACAAAACCGACCACAGTCTGGTGTCTATAAGACATTAGTCTATTGTTCGATGGTGTAATCTCTCTGGTGTACTAGGATCCACGTCACCAGGAGTTAACTCATTGAATCTCCAGGAAGGCCATCAAAATAACTGGACCCCTAGCCATTCATATGGAAGTGGAGAGCGTACGCAAAGTATGTGTCCAGGAAACGATGGATAACCAACCTGATGTCATTGGCGTATCATACGACTAGGAGCATAACGTGGACAACCTGAAAAATTTCATGAAGAGATAAAACAGGATCCGTCTCCGACGTCTGCCGTCAATTCATCCTCAGTTGAGAAAGCATTTCTGCCGGAAAAATTGTGGAGACTAAAGGAAGGACAAAGTTGAGTACAACTGATGTCTTCCTCCTTTTTCATTCTCAATTGGGAAGACCTTTCTGCCGGAAGATGGTAGGAATGTAATAAGGATTACTGTTCTCAAACAGTTAACTCTTATATGGTAGAGATCACTGCAACTCCAGCAGTTGACACTCTATACACAATGTCTGCGAAAGTGGACTAACGAAAGATCAGTTTAAACAGCTGACTCCTTTCAAGATAAAGATCCCTGCAAGTCAGCAGTCGACTCTTTATATAATAAGAACCATGCATTGAGCAGTGGGATCTTATATTATTACTGAGATGCGAGGTATATTTACAAGACCTGGCCAGGCCTATCCTCAAAGTCAGTAAAAATTGGCTTCCAAAATTCCAGTCAATATTGGTAACTAAGAAGCTAACCCACATAATCACACACCTTCAAAGGTAGCTGTGATAATGACGGACTTCTCTATGGATGAGAAGAAACGCCTTATATTCGCCAAAGTAAACGTTTTGCTCATGTGGGAGAGAAAGAACGGATACTTCCCAGTCACTCAAAAGCACTTAGCTAAAGCATGGCTGAAGACAACTAGTTGGAACCTCCACCTGGACTTCTATATTAGTAGTAGTAGATGTCACAGTCTGGCTGCATCTACAAATTCAGTTGCTACGTTAGAAACAGCTTAATTAGCAACTAAGGAGAGAAAATGCTGTCACTTCTCACAACAAATCAAAATAGAGGCATAACGGAATGAGAGAATCTCAACCGAATAAGTGCACCTCTAAATCTATGGTAAGACTACAGAAATAAGTCAAGGAAATATAATGGGAAATTGCTACCATCTGCAAACACAAGAGGCTTATTGGAAAGGTAGACCCTGTGTCCAACGCTAACCAAATTTACAATAGTAGATTTTAGCCTTGACAAGTTTTGCAGCGGCTGCTATACAGTTCACCCGGAAGTGATTGTCTTTGCTCCGGTGATGATCAAAAATTTTAACCCAGTTCCAAATGCCAAGATTACTGTTGGAGAAAGTGTTCAGTTAAATACACTCTCGCAGGATTATCATTTTCCAGTGGCGAAGGGAAGAATGAAGTTCTGATAAGGTGAAAGGTTGAGAGATACATGGAATGCAACCATTCTCTCTAAACCTCATCTGGAAGTTGGCTTAATTGCAAAGCCATTACTTCACATAATGAATCTCTATGGTCCATTCATACATTACGAAATGGTGTGACTCAGAGAGATCATTTATCACAACAGGAAATATAGCAAGGATGTCAGCAGTGGAACACTGTCAGAGGTAAATAGAAGAGCAGTTCACAGATGAGTGGAGTCAGGACTCCTGATGCTCCCAGTGACTTAAAGGAACATAATGCAGGGCTAACTTCATGGTCTTTGCGTTTGCCACCAAATTCATCAACAGATGCAATGTTGGGGCAGATTTTTTTTCTAAGGAGAAAAATCACTTAGTTCCAAAATGTACTACTCTAGTAGGGTAAAGGGAGACAGGGAGTAATTGACAAAACCACCTGAGGGATCTGGGAACTGTGGATTCTGCGATCATCTGTCATACCTATGAAAGATCTAAGAGAGGGGCCATGTAGCATGATGGAACAGAATCCCCATTCCCAGTCCGACACATTTCATAAAGATACTTTAAGTCTTAACGGGGACCATCCCAAATAGAAGGGCTATTATTAGATCGTATGTTCTAGAACGAGTTGGGGGAGGGCAGAGGTATGCGCTTGGTTTTCATTGGCTAATCAGTAATGAGCCCACGCTATTCCTGGGCCATATTTTAAAATCTAATTAGTTGAGCGGGGATTTCACCGGGAGCGGTCCCTAGTGTGATGTGATGACCCAACAATGCCCTTAAAGATTCAATAATATATTGTTCTCTGGACAACAGGTACCACTTTAAAACATACTTTAATGTTGTGGCTAGACCTGGTGAACGAATGAGAAGAATATAAGAGTATTTTATGAATAAAATGTGAAAGTGGAAAACCTAACTTCTGTGCGCCAGTATTCTGAATACTGCTTCTTCAACCTTGACATGTCTTTCACGCTGTATACTCCAAGTGCATATCAATCCCTTGTTGTGACTGGTTGCGTATGCTTGATGAATGTAGTACACTCATGCAGATTCGCAAACCCAAACCCCTTGTGCATTCTTCATGCCTAGGATGACTTATTCTTAAATCAACTGTACCTTTGCTCTCGCGAGTTAACAAATGGCAGTCTGGATTGGAATGAGTGATGTAAACATGTACAAGTTCCTTTGTAAAACGCTGAGAATGTTGGAGTGAATGAGCTGGTGCTTTAATAAATAGCCTCTCACATCTAGTAGAAAGGAAAGATGCTTCGAATATCCATCATGTAAACAGGACGGTGATGGCACGCCAGAATTGCTAAGTCCATGTGATGCCTGGTCGCTATAAGCTCAAGAGAATTACTATAATTTCTCCCTGAAGTATTACACTATTACCTCTACTGTTGGATGGTTCATATAAACTAGTTCCTAAGAGAACCATAGGTGTGTGAACCTGTGTCTCAGTTGGCTGAATATAATGTATGGCTCATGCAAACTTACAAGGACTAAACATGTTTTCCACATATGTGCTTGGTGCATATGTGAACCATTGCTATGCAATTGAGCTTCTGTTACCTACTGTAGTAGACATGAAAATTACTCAGTGGGGAAAGAGCACATGATGATGATAAGATGATGTACCTGTGAGACAAGTCTGGTGAAAAAGGGGTGAGGTCTGGCATTGCTGTGTGAATATGGAATAGGACATTCATGCACCAACATCACAGCCATTGGAATGGATGTCTGGTCTGCTAATTTGGTAAATGCCATTAGTTGATACATAATGCATATTGCAGTTGTAAATGCCTATTTTCCATTTCCCTTCACAATGCCTGTCCCATGTTGCTATGTCACAATGATTGCTGTACTGTGTCTGGTCCTCCTTGTGCCCAGGTCTACTGTGGTTCAAACATGGTGGAACTTAGACCACATAAATGCTTGTAATTGTGTTAAGCTACCCTGTCTCAGCATATGGTCTTGTGATTACCACAGTGCATCACAGTGAAATTCACATCATCATCAAACTAGGAGAGGTGTGTTGGGACCACACCCATCCTTTTCCTCCCCATCCCCAATCTGTGTCTGTTGATGTATAATAACATTATCTTTTAACATATGTAAAGAGATGTTGTGCCATTTTATATATCGACAGAGAACAGTATGGTGGAGAGGCCATCCATATATCATCTGGGACAACTAAACAGAAGTCCTAGATCCAGAAGTGACTCCCTATCAAAAGGCAGGAAAATCTAAAAAGAATTTTCTCTCAGCTCTTTAACAGCTGAATGCATAAATGGGAGAATAACACAATCTGAAGCACTACCAATGTGGTGAACTGGACAGTGATCTTGAGTCAGTCAGGGATCAACTGAGAGTAACATCAAATCTTGTTCTATGAACTACATTCATGGAGAACTGTGGGGTAACTTGGAGTGTTTGTTTATCTAAGACTAAACTTAGAAAATATCCAGCCGGATGCTCACACAGTGATTCTTGAAGAATGTGATTGAACAGTAGGGAAGTTGATCTGGCTAAGTGAGTAGCTGCAATGTATGGGACATTAAGTGTGTCATTATTGAAGTACCCAGTGACAGCCTTCACTAACAGCCTGATCAACCTGTGAGATGCAGTACCATATCATCATACCAAATCTTGTCTTCAAGAGGAATGAATCTGCCATGAAGCTTATTCTGGGGAAGCTGCTAACTGGAGCTAGTCCAACATCCATGCTGATGATAAAAGGATTCAACAGACCCAGAACAGTAGTTTCTTCCTTGAGTGCCCATGGATAGGATTTCCTAAATTCCCAAGAGACAGGAAATGATGATAGATACCGATACTGTAACGGAATGGTGTAGTGGTAATTAGAGAGGAGAGGTGGAGGAAAGTTTATTATTGGGGGGTGGAGTAATGGGGAGGTGTTGTATCTTGTTTATCAACCTGCATGTGTGACATATTTTATGCATTTTCTATGCAATAATTGAAGTGTTGACATGACAGGAGATGAGACAATGGTCATCACTCGACTCACCATCAACTCAATAAATTGTGTATTCCATGAACCAGTGTTTTAAGTACATGTCCCCAGTGAATTTCTTGTACAGTTGCTGTCAAGTGTTGTCATCTGGTGACTGTCTTAAGTGCTGTGGTTGGTTATACATATTGTGAAAAGTCTTGTATAGATGTTGTCAAGTATCTCTATGATGTCTAGTCTTGTACACTTGTGGTGTAAACAATTCCTTGTGAATGTATGTCCCACTTTTGTCAAGAAACTGTCATGTAGATGTCTTGTCCAACAGATGTAATGTACAGTTATTGTTGAAGTTTGTTTGTCTACAATACCTGAGTCCTACAATCCCAAAGAAATGGGACAAACTGATATAGGTCATACTGACAAAATATATAGAAGATCTATGTGACGGACGAACAGCACACTGTCAACAGTATAATGAGTGAGATGGATCCTCAGTTGTACAGGCGCTAATAGTTCAGATCTTCTCTGGCCTTGGGTGAACTATTTACTTCTTATATAAATTTCTGTGTAGATACATAGTGGTCTCACAGTGGGGGTTTGAGCCAAAGAAAAATGTTCTCCAAAAAGGCTATTGCGGGAATGATTAGCTCATTTGAGTGACCTCTAGACAAAACGTGCTAAATCATATCCTTTATCTTGTTATTTATTATTCAAGATATATCTCCAGAGAACACTACTAACTAGGTCCTCTGGCAACTCAATCAAACATGTCACATAACTGGTGGCTCTTTCCGGGATATAGACCCTGGGAAAACCTGGTCACATAACTGGGTTGCTCTTTCCGGACTATAAACCCTGGGAAAAAGAACACTCGTCTCGGATTTAAACCCTGGTAATAACCTGCTAGGGGCTCACATACCTGTTGCCCTGATGACGGGATACAAACCTTGGGCTATACCCTGCATAAGACTCACTTTTGGGATCTCTATGTTGGTATTAAAATCCGGGGTGACCTCTCGCAAATCAGACCCAATTCTTGAAGGTTTTATGGTGTTGTTTAATGGACCCTGTCTCTTATATGAGGGCAACTGTCCAGACATGTAAACCCACAATAAATCTCTAGAAGGTTTGATTTCATTAATAGTGATAATATTGCATGTATCACTGTTTTAATATATCAGTTAGGATTCAATGTAGCAGACTGAAAATGATGTATAAATATCTTATGGGTCAACATAATTGCTTGTATCCATGATATTTATGTTCTCAGTATGAAATGATTATTAGCTTGTCAATATTGTTGTATAATTTTGTGCATGCTGGTTGTTCAATATATGTATCCAAAAATTAAGGTACCTGAAACACCAGAGAACACAAATTATTTTAAATATAACTGAGACAGCTAGTACAGGGAAAAATTCATTTTTGTCCCTGAAATTAGGACACTTGATCCAGTAAATGAATATGGGGCCTACTCCATCTCCAAAATTAATTGCTGGCATGGGTGAGAGAGGGGGAATATTGTTGTAACTACAACATTTTTAATGTCACCACATCACATAAAATAACAACTCCTATATTCTCTTCTCCCCATAACATGCTTGCAACACTGAGAGTAGAGAGTGTGAACCCTGATGGAAAATTTGGGCAACCATTAAGACACCTCACTGACAATCTCTCTCGGTGATAGTCAGTATTCGTACCGGCTAATGTCCAGTGTCGATTCGACATCTGGATTTATTCTTCAGTTGTGTAATCTTGTCGGTAGCCCTGATCAAGCTGCTGAGAAAGTGAACACAATTGAAATCTCCAGGAGAAACATCCTTATCAATTCAGTCACTTGCCATTCCTGAAGTAGTGGGATTATTAAGCGTACTTGATACGTAATGGACGAGATGAAGGGAAAATTCTACCTGATGTCATGGGCGGTCATACAAAACCGACCACAGTCTGGTGTCTATAAGACATTAGTCTATTGTTCGATGGTGTAATCTCTCTGGTGTACTAGGATCCACGTCGCCAGGAGTGAACTCATTGAATCTCCAGGAAGGCCATCAAAATAACTGGACCCCTAGCCATTCATATGGAAGTGGAGAGCGTACGCAAAGTATGTGTCCAGGAAACGATGGATAACCAACCTGATGTCATTGGCGTATCATACGACTAGGAGCATAACGTGGACAACCTGAAAGATTTCATGAAGAGATAAAACAGGATCCGTCTCCGACGTCTGCCGTCAATTCATCCTCAGTTGAGAAAGCAGTTTCTGCCTGAAAAATGGTGGAGATTAAAGGAAGGACAAAGTTGAGTACAACTGATGTCTTCCTCCTTTTTCATTCTCAATTGGGAAGACCTTTCTGCCTGGAAAAATGGTAGGAATGTAATAAGGATTACTGTTCTTCAAACAGTTAACTCTTATATGGTAGAGATCACTGCAACTCCAGCAGTTGACACGCTATACACCATGTCTGCGAAAGTGGACTAACGAAAGATCAGTTTCAAACAGCTGACTCCTTTCAAGATAAAGATCCCTGCACTCCAGCAGTCGACTCTTTATATAATAAGAACCATGCATTGAGCAGTGGGATCATATTATTACTGAGATGCGAGGTATATTCACAAGACCTGGCCAGGCCTATCCTCAAAGTCAGTAAAAATTGGCTTCCAAAATTCCAGTCAATATTGGTAACTAAGAAGCTAACCCACATAATCACACACCTTCAAAGGTAGCTGTGATAATGACGGACTTCTCTATGGATGAGAAGAAACGCCTTATATTCGCCATAAGTAAACGTTTTGCTCATGTGGGAGAGAAAGAACGGATACTTCCCAGTCACTCAAAAGCACTTAGCTAAAGCATGGCTGAAGACAACTAGTTGGAACCTCCACCTGGAATTCTATATTAGTAGTAGTAGATGTCATAGTCTGGCGCATCTACCAATTCAGTTGCTGCGTTGGAAACAGCTTAATTAGCAACTAAGGAGAGAAAATGCTGTCACTTCTCACAACACATCAAAATAGAGGCATAACGGAAGGAGAGAATCTCAACCGACAAGCACCTCTAAATCTATGGTAAGACTACAGAAATAAGTCAAAGGAAATATAATGGGAAATTGCTACCATCTGCAAACACAAGAGGCTTATTGGAAAGGTAGACCCTGTGTCCAACGCTAACCAAATTTACAATAGTAGATTTTAGCCTTGACAAGTTTTGCAGCGGCTGCTATACAGTTCACCCGGAAGTGATTGTCTTTGCTCCGGTGATGATCAAAAATTTTAACCCAGTTCCAAATGCCAAGATTACTGTTGGAGAAAGTGTTCAGTTAAATACACTCTCGCAGGATTATCATTTCCAGTGGCGAAGGGAAGAATGAAGTTCTGATAAGGTGAAAGGTTGAGAGATACATGGAATGCAACCATTCTCTCTAAACCTCATCTGGAAGTTGGCTTAATTGCAAAGCCATTACTTCACATTGTCGTGTCCTCCTTTACAGTGTCGTCCCTGGAGTGAAGAGAGCCGACACCCACATTATAATATTTTCCTCCTTTTTAATATTCTGGAGAATCCACCAGCTTCCGTCCAACACACTCCATCAGCCCGTGGACACCTTTCCTGTCACTCTCTCACTGTCGTACTATGCTCCCTCTCATAATTCCCCAACGCAACATACTCAACAACTCTTGCTTCTAAAAATTAATAAAGATTAATTTATTAAAAGAAAAGTGTAACGTATATGAGACGTGTATGCGAAGAAAATGTGTGTGGTGTACTATAACATAAATGTATGTGTCAGCCCTCAAAGTTCAGGATCATAGTGTACACATCATGGCAAGGATCACACGACATCACAAGACTCATCACAGGGACCTCACCGAAGTCGTGTCCTTCTCTCCAGACATGTCCTCCTCCAGGAACTCTGATGACCATGAGATCTGAATCTCATGTACATATATATAATCCGTGGAAAATACTAGTATATTTCCTAACGCAACTGTTCCTAATAGTTTATAGAAACTCCGGCTTCATAATTCCGGCGCAGTGAAAACAAACATGGAACACTGTCCTACTAACACGTCTTTTTGTCTCTTGATAAATGTTCACTAGTTCTCACTATTAAACAGTTAATGTATCTAGAAATAAAATGGCTTGCTTTATTCACTAGATATAGTCTGAAAGTTCTGATTTCCTTGATACGTGGAACAACTACACTTCAATGTTTGGTTTCATCTACTGTGAACATCAGTCCCTACTGATCTAGTTCCACATGGGTTGAACCTCCATCACTTCAGGTGTGTTAACGATTGATATTCACTCATGTAGGATACATATACCATTAGACTCCACCGAGCAATGTGTCTTAACTTCTTCCGTTGCGAAAGTTGCTGGCCCATCTCTCTACATCATAATTTATCCGGGATCGGATGTTACATTGGGTCCGGGTTCTTCATTCCAACCAGAGGAACCTGTAAAATAAATCATACAACTGGTGATAGCCTCCCCGTCACTGATCTCTATTAGATGATCGTGGGCCATCGGCCTCGCTCAGAAAATATAATGTACCTATCAGGGACAGATGAACTGACCACATAGGTTATCATAAGGCCAAGACAAAAAAAATCAGCAAACAGAATGCGGAACCCCGCCCACCAGGGACACCTACGGGAAGATCCCAATTATCCCTCATTACTCAATTCTCAACTAGTAAAGCTTATCAACACTTCACTAATCTATTTTTAACTAGCAGAGCTAATATCACTATTCTACTCTAACTAGTTTTCACTAACAGTGCTAATCATCACACTATAGTTTTAACAAGGCTACAGTCTATATTAATTAGAACTAATATAAGAATAGGTTATACCTTAAATGGCACTACTGCAGTCCTATCAATCATATCTACATCTGCCATGATAGGCACGTGTAAAATTAAGTCACTAATTAACACACGGTAGATATTATTTCCACTAAGCACTGCAGTGCCATTGCACTCCGACTAGAGCCACATTTCCAAGTCCCCCTAGTTGGCCCCAACTCGGGTTTATATGGCAAACTACCAAAGTTGGCCACGTGACGTTATCCTTTATGCCCCCACACAGGTGGCACATTGGCAGATCATCCCCTGTCAGGGATCCATCCCCCCTCTGGCTCCCTCAATGTTAGATTTGTCATCACTGGTTTAGACATCCAAAACAATCTAGAGAGTTACT
The DNA here is from genome assembly GCA_014155875.1 of Cepaea nemoralis. Taxonomy (NCBI): domain Eukaryota; kingdom Metazoa; phylum Mollusca; class Gastropoda; order Stylommatophora; family Helicidae; genus Cepaea; species Cepaea nemoralis. The sequence goes on from JACEFZ010028075.1 coordinate 217,848, forward strand.
GTCGAGTTCCAACAAAGAGTTTCGATACCAAGCTGCCAATCATGGTTTTCCAAACAAGCTTACATTGTGCACGTGACGTTGTTCATGTCCGGCAGGTGTTCCACTGTTTTCAATAACAAGCCCTCAACTTTCTGTCATGTGGTGACAGTCAAATCCGCCATTCCGTTTGATGTCGAGAAATACCTAATGACATTCTGACCGTTTTCTCCCTAGTCGGGCACTTCCGACCTGTTGATAAACTGTCAATCTTCTGTTCAGTGGTGACAATCCCAGCCGCCACTTCGCCTGATGTCCGGAACTATAAATGACAGACAGGGCTGTTCCATGTACTGAGCCGGGCAAGGCTATGTGATTTTAACTGTTTATGAACTGCCAACTCGGTGTATCCATTCCTTCTCACTCACCACCAAATGTGTATATGTGCTGCCCCGATGTAACCCGTGCAGCTGTGTTTACTCTGTTAGTACGACTGTTGTGGCCTAGAAAAATTACGCCAAGCAAACGTCGGTATTATCATTATCTGGTTAACTCACGGCGATCTCGTGACACACATAATGAATCTCTATGGTCCATTCATACATTACAAAATGGTGTGACTCAGAGAGATCATTTATCACAACAGGAAATATAGCAAGGATGTCAGCAGTGGAACACTGTCAGAGGTAAATAGAAGAGCAGTTCACAGATGAGGAGTCAGGACTCCTGATGCTCCCAGTGACTTAAAGGAACATAATGCAGGGCTAACTTCATGGTCTTTGCGTTTGCCACCAAATTCATCAACAGATGCAATGTTGGGGTAGATTTTTTTTTTTAAAGGAGAAAAATCACTTAGTTCCAAATATACTACTCTAGTAGGGTAAAGGGAGACAGGGAGTAATTGACAAAACCACCTGAGGGATCTGGGAACTGTGGATTCTGCGATCATCTGTCATACCTATGAAAGATCTGAGAGAGGGGCCATGTAGCATGATGGAACAGAATTCCCCATTCCCAGTCCGACACATTTCATAAAGATACTTTAAGTCTTAACGGGGACCATCCCAAATAGAAGGGCTATTATTAGATCGTATGTTCTAGAACGAGTTGGGGGAGGGCAGAGGTATGCGCTTGGTTTTGATTGGCTAATCAGTAATGAGCCCACGCTATTCCTGGGCCATATTTTAAAATCTAATTAGTTGAGCGGGGATTTCACCGAGAGCGGTCGCTAGTGTGATGTGATGACCCAACAATGCCCTTAAAGATTCAATAATATATTGTTCTCTGGACAGCAGGTACCACTTTAAAACATACTTTAATGTTGTGGCTAGACCTAGTGAACGAAAGAGAAGAATATAAGAGTATTTTATGAATAAAATGTGAAAGTGGAAAACCTGACTTCTGTGCGCCAGTATTCTGAATATTGCTTCTTCAACCTTGACATGTCTTTCACGCTGTATACTCCAAGTGCATATCAATCCCTTGTTGTGACTGGTTGCGTATGCTTGATGAATGTATAGTGCACTCAGGCAAATTCGCAAACCCAAACCCCTTGTGCATTCTTCATGCCTAGGATGACTTATTCTTAAATCCAACTGTACCTTTGCTCTCGCGAGTTAACAAATGGCAGTCTGGATTGGAATGAGTGATGTAAACATGTACAAGTTCCTTTGTAAAACGCTGAGAATGTTGGAGTGAATGAGCTGGTGCTTTGATAAATAGCCTCTCACATCTAGTGGAAGGAAAGATGCTTCAATATCCATCTGTAAACAGGTTGTATGTGGCACGCCAGAATTGCTAAGTCCATGTGATGCCTGGTGGCTACATTATGCTCAGGAGAATTAATAACATTTCTCCCTGAAGTATTACACTATTACCTCTACTGTTGGATGGTTCATATAAACTAGTTCCTAAGAGAACCATAGGTGTGTGAACCTGTGTCTTAGTTGGCTGAATATAATGTATGGCTCATGCAAATTTACAAGGACTAAACATGTTTTTCCCATATGTGCTTGGTGCATATGTGAACAATTGTGTATGCAATTGAGCTTCTGTTACCTACTGTAGTAGACATGAAAATTACTCAGTGGGGAAAGAGCACATGATAAAGATGATGTACCTGTGAGACAAGTCTGGTGAAAAAGGGGTGAGGTCTGGCATTGCTGTGTGAATATGGAATAGGACATTCATGCACCAACATCACAGCCATTGGAATGGATGTCTGGTCTGCTAATTTGGTAAATGCCATTAGTTAATACATAATGCAGATTGCAGTTGTAAATGCCTATTTTCCATTTCCCTTCACAATGCCTGTCCCATGTTGCTATGTCACAATGATTGCTGTACTGTGTCTGGTCCTCCCTGTGCCCAGGTCTACTGTGGTTCAAACATGGTGGAACTTAGACCACATAAATGCTTGTAATTGTGTTAAGCTACCCTGTCTCAGCATATGGTCTTGTGATTACCACAGTACATCACAGTGAAATTCACATCATCATCAAACTAGGAGAGGTGTGTTGGGACCACACCCATCCTTTTCCTCCCCATCCCCAATCTGTGTCTGTTGATGTATAATAACATTATCTTTTAACATATGTAAAGAGATGTTGTGCCATTTTATATATCGACAGAGAACAGTATGGTGGAGAGGCCATCCATATATCATCTGGGACAAATGAACAGAAGTCCTAGATCCAGAAGTGACTCCCTATCAAAAGGCAGGAAAATCTAAAAAGAATTTTCTCTCAGCTCCTTTAACAGCTGAATGCAGCAAATGGGAGAATAACACAATCTGAAGCACTACCAATGTGGTGAACTGGACAGTGATCTTGAGTCAGTCAGGGATCAACTGAGAGTAACATCAAATCTTGTTCTATGAACCACATTCATGGAGAACTGTGGGGTAGCTTGGAGTGTTTGTTTATCTAAGACTAAACTTAGAAAATATCCAGCCGGATGCTCACACAGTGATTCTTGAAGAATGTGATTGAACAGTAGGGAAGTTGATCTGGCTAAGTGAGTAGCTGCAATGTATGGGACATTAAGTGTGTCATTATTGAAGTACCCAGTGACAGCCTTCACTAACAGCCTGATCAACTGTGAGATGCAGTACCATATCATCATACCAAATCTTGTCTTCAAGAGGAATGAATCTGCCATGAAGCTTATTCTGGGGAGGCTGCTAACTGGAGCTAGTCCAACATCCATGCTGATGATAAAAGGATTCAACAGACCCAGAACAGTAGTTTCTTCCTTAAGTGCCCATGGATAGGATTTCCTAAATTCCCAAGAGACATGAAATGATGATAGATACCGATACTGTAACGGAATGGTGTAGTGGTAATTCGAGAGGAGAGGTGGATGAGAGTTATTGGGTGGTGGAGTAATGGGGAGGTGTTGTATCATGTTTATCTTCATGCATGTGTGACATATTTTATGCATTTTCTATGCAATAATTGAAGTGTTGACATGACAGGAGATGAGACAATGGTCATCACTCGACTCACCATCAACTCAATAAATTGTGTATTCCATGAACCAGGGTTTTAAGTACATGTCCCCAGTGCTTGCTTGTGTTCGTTGGCTTGAGCTCCAACGCGAAGTCCTGTATGTCGGATGAAGGCATCCTGTTGTCCAACATCAGTGTGATGTCATACAGGACTTGAGGTTTGCGTGAGTATCCGTTGTCCCATGTCTGGCTTATTGGTGTGCAGACTGGTGGTTCCTCGCCGTACAGGCAGACACTCTCCGACTTCGGAGGAATCGGCGATCCTACTGACCTTAGCCAGGACCCCGAAGGGACCTGTTGCCCAGGACGCTCGACGAGGACGCGTCAATAGGTCTTGGCCAGTATATAACCCGGCCCTGGTGCCTTGGAAACACCTCTGCGTCCCATGTCCCCAGTGAATTTCTTGTACAGTTGCTTTCAAGTGTTGTCTCTGGTGACTGTCTTAAGTGCTGTGGTTGGTTATACATATTGTGAAAAGTCTTGTATAGATGTTGTCAAGTATCTCTTATGATGTAAGTCTTGTACAATGGCTGGTGTACACAATTCCTTGTGAATGTACGTCCCACTTTTGTCAAGAAACTGTCATGTAGATGTCTTGTCCAACAGATGTAATGTACAGTTATTGTTGAAGTTTGTTTGCCTACATATAATTGAGTCCTACAATCCCAAAGAAATGGGACAAACTGATATAGGTCATACTGACAAAAAACAATATATAGAAGATCTATGTGACGGACGAACAGCACACTGTCAACAGTATAATGAGTGAGAGGGATCCTCAGTTGTACAGGCGCTAATAGTTCAGATCTTCTCTGGCCTTGGGTGAACTAGTTACTTCTTATATAAATTTCTGTGTAGATACATAGTGGTCTCACAGTGGGGGTTTGAGCCAAAGAAAAATGTTCTCCAAAAAGGCTATTGTGGGAATGATTAGCTCATTTGAGTGACCTCTAGACAAAACGTGCTAAATCATATCCTTTATCTTGTTATTTATTATTCAAGATATATCTCCAGAGAACACTACTAACTAGGTCCTCTGGCAACTCAATCAAACATGTCACAACACACCAAATTATCACAACAGAACATCACTACGCTACCCATCGTAGGCTATGCTCAAGATTGCCCAATCGCCGCGACCGACGTCCGTCAATCGATGGGACCCGATCGATCAGGACTTCTCACTGGCAAGGAACACCAGGCCTCCTAAATCCAGTGAGCAATAATCAAATCCCGAAACAACCACATAATCAAATGTTACCAATGGCTACCACATTTATGCTGAGTCAATGAGCAACGTTACCAGTGGCTACCACATTTAGGCTGAGTCAATGGGCAATGTTACCAATGGCTACCCTAACGCTAGCAAAGCTCCTGGAGTCACAAAAAACATACTCGATCACTACAAGAAGATGGAGACGCGGGAATGACCACCCGGATCCACCCAATCTGGGTTTCGGGTGAGGGACGAAGGAAATACGACAACATTAACAGCCCATTTTGCTCAGCGTAATGAAGTTTTACTCCACAAAGTACTGTAATTAATAACAGCCCGAGGAAGTCATGAGCCTAGGACACACCCTCAGTTCGTTATTGATTGCTCCCGTGCAACCGCTTCCATACACAGACGTAGGTTAGTTGACATTACTATTTTAAATTAGTGTATTGATCTCCCGTTTAACTCTTTCTGTTCCAGACGGTTGCAATCTTCCTTGTACACATGGAAACAACAGTCACCATGGCCTTTCGCATGTTGACAAAACATGCTTGCCAACAAAACAATAGAACATTATACACAAATATAAAGAGACAAGCAAAGGAACGTTATACACAATTAAATAAAATGGTGAAAGAAGAACATTGTATGCAATTTCTTTGTCCTTGAAAGTTAGAAAAAGTGTTCTTGATGTTAAAGTAACCAATTTTAACATACGGCTGAGAATGCAGGACAATTAGTAATCAGGCGGGAAAAGTACATAGAAGCCTTGAAGATGTGATTTTATAGAAGAATGCTGAAAATTAATTGAGAAGTCAAAATGAACAATCTGGACATTTTGAGGAAAGCTGAGTCGCAAAGACAACTTATCACCAACATCAGAAAGAAGCGGTCTCATTCTTTTAGCCACGTTATGAGAAGACAAAAAAAAAATGGAACAGTGACAACCGGAGAGACTTGTGGAAGTCTAGTTGCCCTTTTAGATGATGATGATGACGATGATGATGATGATGATGAGATGATGATGATGATGAGATGATGATGATGATGATGATTATTATTATTATTTTAAGGGGGCATATAGTCTGTACTTAGTGCTCAAATAGGTTGCGATTGTATGTATAGGAATTGGTGGTGTCCTTCATTTGCTGTGAAAGATTGTTCCACAGCAGAGCTGCAGAGATCGCTACGCTCGTTTTGTATAAGTCTATCCTTAGCTTAATGATATGTAGTCTGTTTAGCCGTTCGCTATATCTTGCGTTATATTTAAAAGATGACCCAATGTAGCTTGGAGAATTTTTATATAGGATTTTGTGAATTAGTTTGACCTTATGGAGTGGCAGTAACAGAAGACGTTTATATAGACTAGAATCGTCGGTAAGCTTTATACCATTATTTAAACACACATCCCTATTCTGTGGTGGATAGGGACAATTGTAGAGATGGCATGATACATTAGACACCATAAATGATAAAAGATTTAAACACCAAAGTATGTGATAACGTGAACCTTATGGGTGGTCATAATGTTGGGACATATTAACACTGATAGAAAGATCTCGGAATAATGAAAAATATTTACTGAAAACAAATTTAGCAGTTAAACAGTCAGATAAAGAGGGCAAGTATGAACAGATAAAGCAAGGCATGTAGGTCAGCGCGACCGAATGAAATGAGAGCTGGTGTGAACAGATAAAGCACAGCTCGGAGGTCAGCATAACCGAATAGATAAGAACGATCGCTCTTACACTTCCGGTGTGCCCCTAAACCGGTCAGTTCGACTACAATATTGACTTCTCGTCCTGGACGTGGCGACGTAAATTACATGTACCTTAGAAGTCGGAGTAGGTTCGCCTGATGGCGAGGGACACTGGGAATAGGGGAAAGCTAGCCCACACGAAATGTAAATCCAGTGTGGACTACGCTCGAGATCAAGGCTATCGAACAAAGAAAAAGCAAGTCGTCAGACACGGATGTGGTTTGTCACAGGACCTCTTCTCTTCTAGTTGTATACAGAAGTAATACTGCCAGAGATTAAAACAACAACAACAACAACAACAACTCCAGGAGTACCTGTTGGGGGATACAATATAAAACATAAACACTCTATAATATACAAATAACACAATGACAGCTGAAAATGAAAAAGGTCTACAACAAGCACAGGACATTGTAATAATACAGAGTGCAAAAAATGACTTTCATTTTTTTTTCGCTCGCTCGTTTTGAACTCAAGCGTAGTCCATACATACTATTTATAGTAGTGATGGACTGAATTTTGCGTGTGGGTTCCACTCAGACTTCAGAGGTACTTGTTCAAGGACGACAGGTAAACATTTTAGTACAGCTGTCCGGTGTAGGAGTTCAACCATTCTTATCCAGTCGGCCATGCGGACCTGCTGACTTTCATTTAATATCATCAAAACAGAAACAATAGTTATTTAAAAGATAAA
>JACEFZ010028075.1:227500-278929 GCA_014155875.1 Cepaea nemoralis
TGCTGGATGGACTGAGACGGTGGCATTAGAGATATCATAAAGAGACTAGAGGAAATGATGCTGGATGGACTGAGACGGTGGCATTAGAGATATCATAAACAGACTAGAGGAAATGATGCTGGATGGACTGAGACGGTGGCATTAGAGATATCATAAACAGACTAGAGGAAACGATGCTGGATGGACTGAGACGGTGGCATTAGAGATATCATAAACAGACTAGAGGAAATGATGCTGGATGGACTGAGACGGTGGCATTAGAGATATCATAAACAGACTAGAGGAAATGATGCTGGATGGACTGAGACGGTGGCATTAGAGATATCATAAACAGACTAGAGGAAATGATGCTGGATGGACTGAGACGGTGGCATTAGAGATATCATAAACAGACTAGGGGAAATGATGCTGGATGGATTGAGACGGTGGCATTAGAGATATCATAAACAGACTAGAGGAAATGATGCTGGATGGGCTGAGACGGTGGCATTAGAGATATCATAAACAGACTAGGGGAAATGATGCTGGATGGACTGAGACGGTGGCACGAAGGAACATCATCAACAGACCGGGGGAAATGATGCTGGATGAGCTGAGACGGTGGCGTGTAGAGATATCATAAACAGACTAGAGGAAATGATGCTGGGTGGACTGAGACGCTGGCATGGAATAATATCATCAACATGATCTATCCAGAACATCAGGGTCCGTGATCTGTGGAGATGCTCGAAAGCCAATACAGGTGGCAGGACACATCATGATGATGATGATAGTCACACCAGATCTCAACACCACCACCTTCAAATGACACCGTGGCCTTGCTCAAGAAACATGTGTTCCAGTTAAACACCCAAATATAGTCATAAGCAAAGCAATATGACCTTTGCACATGCGTTAAGGCGCATTGTGCTTACGGTGCTGGACCCATATTCGTATAGACTATTCGGCACTCGGTGGGTGGTGTGACCAGCACCACGTCGAACGCCTTTACCTCCCAAGAATTTCCGGGTACCCATTTTAGATTGGTCAATTGTAAAACTCCGCCTCGATACGGATTCGAACCCACAACTACCCCCCGGCAAGCGAGCATCTAGCCACTAAGCTCCCGCATATCCCATAAGGTATTAATGTTGTCCACTGATCTTCTCCGAGTGCCAATCAACGGCTATCAAATGCAGATTGTTTATTCCGAGTGAAGCGGAACATCCCCAAGACTATCAGCTACGTTAGTGAAATATCGTGGGTTGATTCGAGAATGATTTCTTCAACGAAAAAAGAGCAGGAAGCGATGTAGACATATACACACAGGAAACGGGCTGGCAATATTAAATATTCACTTAACATTTTACTCAGTTTTTCTTGGCGATTCGCCTCTTGCTCTATGTCACGTCACACATATAGTGTGTAGTGAATTACTGTAGAATTAACGATAAATATGCATGAACAGAGAGAGTGGGTAGAGATAATGGGAAGAGAGAGGGGGAGAGGGGAACACAGAGAGCGAGAAGGAGAGAAATAGAAGGGGAAGGAGAGAAGTGGATAGAGAGAGAGAGAGAAAGCGAAAGACAGAGGATAGAGAAAGACAGAGCCAGATGGAGAAAGAGAGATAGCATGAGAGAGAAAGAGGGACGGAGAGGGAGTAAGAGAGAGAGAGAGAGAGAGAGAGAGAGAGAGAGAGAGAGAGAGAGAGAGAGAGCGAGAGAGAGAGACACAGAGAGAGAGATGGTGGTATTGTAGTTAGTTCACCTGCATACCAAAAAAAAAAGAGCTCTGATTTATTATATTACGACCAATACATCTATGGAGCCTACCCAACTTCATATCCAATCGTACCAGATACTTTTCAGTCATATCTAGGAATTGGTTGGGAAGAAAAGGCAACGAAGAAGGAAACTGCTTGTTTGTGTGTGCGCGCGTGCATCTGCGCCTGCGTGTGTGTGTGTTTAGGTACCTGAATAATATTCAGATTTTTCCCTTCTAGGAAGCATTGCTGATGGACAGACGGAGAGGAATTTCCCATAATTCATATCCGATACTAACTTTCACCAGATCTCCACCAGATCGGTCCCCGGCGATCCATTAGAAAACGGCCTATAATCTGGAATATGAAGCAACAATTAAAATAAAATAAAAATATCGACAACTCGGCGCTTCTAGCGACAAAAAAAAAATAATCCTCCAGATCAATACAACACAGCAGTCCTGCTGATGCAACATTAGACTTCAACTAAATCAACACAACTAATTCAACAGTTGAGACGGCTTTTTATCTTTCACAAAACTACTTCTTTGCTGCTTCCTTGGCTAGTATGTCTGATCTTTAAGCCTATGTACAACACAAACACGCCATTATGAATACAAATACTTCATCTGTTTATTAAACGTCTGTCGCGTAATTGCTCGATTTCCTGCCTGGTTTGTTGCACAGATGTATGAAAAGAACCCGAGAGACCGATTAATGCAAATTCAGCCGTAGGGCACTCAAGCAAACCCCACAGATTGTCGCACAAGACTGCAGTGACCTAACCGAGCTGAGAGAAATAAACTGGAATCGAACCCACAACTTTTGAAACGCGAGGCAGTCAGCTTAACCACTTCGCTAAGGAGACGGAGCGTATCTGGTATATGATGGTAGCCTCCATTATTTTATAAACCAATCGGTACTCGATGGGTGATTTGGTGGATTCACATCCAACCAACCAACTAATCAACCAACCAGCATAGTCCATGTTCAATTGCCCATTTCTTCTAACATTATGGACATCCACAAGGCACCGAGTATTTTTCCCAATCATCCGAGACACAAGACGAAGGAACCATTAACCTGGAATCAATTAGGATGGTGAGTAAAAGATCCTTTCATTGATCTACAACTTTTGATTCATAATTGGCTTTCTTCCGAAGGAAACAGATATTGCACCTCAGAAGTCGTTCTTTCTTCCCCTTCACCTTTTTCATATTATTTCATGGCATTACATTTTAACATTATTCGAGAATTTTATACGAAGCCCGTTGGCCGTAATCTTTTATGACTTTATTTATTATTTATAGAATTCCATTATAACATATTATCCATACCCGTCTTTTAGTTTTCGTGAAAAGAGCAAATACATTTTTTAAAAATAATATATTTTCTTTGCTAAGCAATATTATGTTTCCTCGCTGTTGGGCCAACCACAAAAAAATTTAATTCAGCGTATTCAAGAGAAAAAAAGTGTATAAAACATGTTTTCCCTAGCCGGGGAAATCAATAAGGAGACGAGTGGGCAACAACACAATGGACTCGAAAGAACTGGAAATTGGAAACAGGCGAGTCAGTTTACAAGAGAAGACAGGATAGGAACCGAGTATTTATGTGAGAGGTGATAGACGGTTTAGGGAGGTAGGCAAGAAGTTGGAGTAGCAGAAGTACGGATAATCAGTGGAGGCAGAGAAAGAGCAGCAGCAACAATGGCCGGTGCTGTAGTAGCTGAAGAAGAGGCAAGAGGAAAAGGAGATGAAGAAGATGGGGTGAAAGGGAAATGGATGGACGATGTGGGGGAGGAGGAGAAGAAAAACAGGTGGAGCACGACGACCCAACTGCTGCTGCTGCGGAGGAGGAGGAGGTGGGGAGGAGGAGGAGGAAGAAGAAGAAGAAGAAGAAGAAGAAGAAGAAGAAGAAGAAGAAGAAGAAGAAGAAGAAGAAGAAGAAGAAGAAGAAGAAGAAGAAGAAGAAGAAGAAGAAGAAGAAGAAGAAGAAGAAGAAGCAAAAGATCACGGAAGAACATGATACATGTTGAAATCGTGTGTACTCAATCAAGACACCAAGTGTGAGCCTGTTGTACTGAGAGACGGAGCTACTACAATCTGATTACACTAAAAGATGGTATGGTATAATACTGGCATTTGGGCTGTTTCACATTGATGATGACACTTTTTTACGGTATTATTGGCATACATATGTTCCTTACATTGATGACACTATTTGACGGTACAATAACGACATACCCGTGTTTCTAACATTAATGGGACTATTTGACGGTACAATAACGACATACCCATGTTTCTAACATTAATGGGACTATTTGACGGTACAATAACGACATACCCGTGTTTCTAACATTGATGACACTATTTGACGGTACAATAACGACATACCCGTGTTTCTAACATTAATGGGACTATTTGACGGTACAATAACGACATACCCATGTTTCTAACATTAATGGGACTATTTGACGGTACAATAACGACATACCCGTGTTTCTAACATTGATGACACTATTTGACGGTACAATAACGACATACCCGTGTTTCTAACATTAATGGGACTATTTGACGGTACAATAACGACATACCCGTGTTTCTAACATTGATGACACTATTTGACGGTACAATAACGACATACCCGTGTTTCTAACATTAATGGGACTATTTGACGGTATGGAATACACCTGTTTCTAATAATGAAGCTATTGCTATGCGGTATAATAATGGCATACTCGTAAATCTCACATTGATTATTTTATGAAACGTTATTATAATGGTATACGCATATACCTCACATTGATGACACTATTAAAAGGTATTGTAATAGAATACCCGTGTTTTTCACATTGATAACACTATTTGGCAGTAATATAATGGTATATTCGCGTTTCTCACATTGATGACACTACTAGAAGGTATTACACAAGAAATAAATGGGGAGAACCGTTGAGGCCACTAAGATGATTGCATAAATAGACACACATAGTATTATTTGGCATTCACAGAAGAAGAAGAAGGAAATAGAGATTAGAAGACGCATTAGACAAGTGTTTATGTATGAAATGTATGGTAGCTTGTAACCATGTATCTTCATGTAAGTGGAGTGTTTAGTTGGTCGTGCGTCGAAGTACACTTGTTCCTGCAGCGAGGCGCCGTCGTCATTTGGACGCGACAGGTTCGATCCCGGTAGGTAACTATTATAGCTTTCAGATTTTATGTTGTCTAGTGCGTCTTCTAATCTCTATTTCCTCCTCTTCTTCTGTGAGCGCCAAATAATTCTATGTGTGTCTATTTGTGCAATCATCTTAGAAGGTATTATAATTGCATACTCATCTTCCACTCATTGATGACACTATTAGACGGTATTAGAATGGCATACTAGTGTTACTCGCATTGGTGTTATTAATATTGACGATACTATTATGACACTTCAATGGCATGCTCTTGTTTGCATTGCTCAAATGTAACTAAAATAGTAAAGTCAAGAAAGAAAAAAAAAAAACAAACAAACAAAGACGATAAAACAAGAGTTCCAACCCCAAAAATGTATAGATGATGAAGATGAGAAGTAGAAGTTTTAACTGGACTGAATTAGTAAACACGATAGCCAGTGAACTCAAAAACGTGCTAAACTATTGATTTCACAATTGTCAATATTACAAGCCAAGTAACGTCAGTTCTCGTGGTCTTCTCAAGACCGACAACTCCAATTATCGTGGCTTAAAAATTGCGTTGGAAATAATTCTCCAACTCTAGCTGTTCTAGTAATGTTTAGCTAAAACACGGCCTTTCTGAATTCAATTTAACATTATGTCAAAAGACAATTATAGCATTTCCTGCGCATGTGAAATATGCCAGCCCTTTATTATTTTATCCCGCCTCTTGATTTCCTGGGCGGAAACAAGACAAGAAAAGTAAGTAACAGATCTTGCAATCTGCCTATCAGAGTTCTGCAAATTTGCGGGGACAACCCTACATTTGATACACTCATACTGTGATATAGTGAAAAATGAAAGGCGTGATAGGCAACGGACGAGCTGATCAGTTGATGCGCATGGCGATGATCGAAGAGGGAAGAGCAATGTATGGGACGTAGTTCAACAACGCCATAAGTGCCGATGGACGAACGGATGACTTTGAGGACACTTGGAAATCTGCTTCCTTTTCCCAGAGGTGAAGGAGATGGGAATGAGGCGGGGGAGCCGCCAGACATGAAGATTTTGAAAAAAAATACAAGCCATTTGATTAACTAGCAGAGAGCTGGTAAAATCAGTCGATTTACGCTGGCGGAGATGTTGTGGAGGGGATAGGAGCACCAAAGGACCTGTCCGGAGTGCGATGACGTTGATTCACACTATTCACCAGTTAAAAGCGAAAGGCAGACTGCATAACATCGTCTCCATTTAACATCACCTCAATATGACACCACATCCATATAATGACACTTCCCTATAACAGAGACTCAAGTTAACCTCCCATCCGCATAACGTCGTCCCAATTTAACGTCACCTCAATATAATACCAAATCTATAAAAAGCCACCTCCATATAATACTGCCTCCATTTAACGTCACATGAGCATAACACCACCTACGTATAACATCTTCTCTATTTAACTTCACCTCAGTATAAAACCACATCCATGTTGTTCTTGATTTACTTGGCAATTATACGTTCAGTAGGTATCCATTGCTTTCTGAACGACTGATGCTCAAACTATCTAAGTCAACGCAAAGAGACCTGCTCCTAAACTGTTTACAGCTGATTTTGAACCCTCGACCCGGAGAATTTAAAGGCAAGACATGATAGGTTGGTTCCATTGTGGTCTACGTAATACACTAAAATATCAATGTAGGGGGTACCCACGACGCCACCGAAACAGCACAATATATACATTCACAAATAATCATTGGCCCATGAAGACTTTATCTCATCTGAAAAATGAAACGTCTTAACAAAAGACAAAGCAACACCAACTGCAGAGAAAAAAATAACACAGAAAACAAAGAAAGCATATAGAGCAATCTCATTTCCAAAGCGGAAAATAAACAACATAAATACTCCATGATAACACGTCACTACACTGACAGTTTAACAGAGCCAAACCATGTTATCTTTATCACTACACTGGCAGTTTAACGGAGTCAAAACATGTTATCTGTATCACTACAATGATATTTTAACGGAGCCAAAATATGTTATCTTTATCACTACACTGATAGTTTAACGGAGTCAAAACATATTATCTTTATCACTTCACTGACAGTTTAACGGAGCCAAACCATGTTATCTTTATCACTTCACTGACAGTTTAACGGAGTCAAACCATGTTATCTTTATCAATACACTGACAGTTTAACGGAGCCAAACCATGTTATCTTTATCACTTCACTGACAGTTTAACGGAGTCAAAACATATTATCTTTATCACTACACTGACAGTTTAACGGAGCCAAACCATGTTATCTTTATCACTTCACTGACAGTTTAACGGAGTCACAACATGTTATCTTTATTGGGGGAAAATCAAATGCAAAACAATGTATTCCCTTGGGGAATTTAAACACGGAAGCCAAAAATTGTTACAGCTGAAATATTTTTCATTTACTCACTTCATAGGATATATAACTCTGCAGTATGCCCCTGACGAGATGCAGCGAAATATGCCAGGCAATAAATCGTGAAACATATTGTTTGTGACTTCTGTGTTTAAAAACAAATACATTCGAACGCAGATAAAAATTTCAGAAACAACAGACAATTTGTCTTTGTTAGTCTTTGTCAATTTGATTCCGACGACTGACGTGCAATTTTCTTGCTGTTTTGGCAGTGTCCGTACTTCTTGTATACCATGGACGGCCAGAAGGACCTATTAACAAGTCCTTCAAGAAACAAATGAAGATCGTAAATTGATTAGAGAAATTAGACGTAGACAGTCAAAATTTTTTGGGCATGTTATGAGAAGAAATGGATTGGAGAATTTGGTGACAACTGGTAAGATCGAGGGGAACAGACCAAGGGGAAGACCTAGAAGCAAGTACCTGGATGGCTTGGCCTTGTGGCATGGTCGAGACAGAAACACGGAGCTGATCCACGACTCTGGTGATCGAGTGAGATGGCAGAACATGACCGCCCACGCTTACCGGCATGGCACATGATGGATGGATGGTACTTCTTGTGCAATTTAAAAAAGGTTGCTCAAAAGTCGACAGATCCATTCATTGCGATTGGTTTGATCCCATATGGCTCAGTCTCTTTCCGCAGCAAACTGCAGAAAGTATCGCACAAGCACGAACTCCAGCGACAATCCCCAGGAGTCTGGAAAAAAATTCCCTGGAGAACCGAAGGACGCGACCCGGAATCGAACCCACAAACTTCAAAGCCCGACAGAGTCAGACGGCTTGACCATTTCGCCACGGAGCTCTCTTGTGCAATTCGCCACCATCTAGTCTAAACAGGGCAAATAAGCCCGCGAAGTCTGCGGCTAATTAGCTACTTTTTGCCGCGTCTGTCATTGCTCATTAAGAGTTAACTGTAGCCGCCGTTTATTAACGTTTTTTTTTTTAAACTTCATAAGGAAAACCATGAATTATTTGAGGCTAGCGGACGGAGAATCGATATGCGGCTCTTGGAGAAAATGACAGAAAACATCGCTTGTGTATGACACAACACACGGAATAAACCATTTACATTAGGAAGTCCATTACTGCAGTTGTGGAAACTACCGTTGAGCAATCAGGATAGCAGGTTTCATATAGTTGAAGCGCCTTCCCCCAACTGTTAGACGAATTATAGAGATCCTGATCTTCTTTAGAGATGAGACTGTCTGCCTGCCAAATTGCCTGCTTGCGCGGGCAGGCAGGCAGGCAGGCAGGTAGGTAAATAAGTAGGTATGTAGGTGCGCAGGCAGGCACGCAGGCAGGTAAGTAGACAGGTGCACAGGCAGGCAGGTATGTCTGTCTGTCTGCGTACGTAAGTACGCACGTTTGTATGTACATACGTTTCTATGTACGTACGTTTGTATGTACATGTTTGTATGTACATCGGTCGGTCCGTCGGTGCGTGCGCGCGTGCGTGAACGCATACGACGGTCTCTAATTCTTCAAGTCGTCGTGGAGATAGCGAAAGTGGAGATAAGAGATAAGAAGTGTGGAGACAGAGAGAGAACGTGGGTAGAGAGATAGCATAGAGACAGAAACAGAGACACACAGAGAGAGAGAGAGAGAGAGAGAGAGAGAGAGAGAGAGAGAGAGAGAGAGAGAGAGAGAGGGAGTGGTGAAAACGGAGAAGTGGAGAAAGTGGGAACAATGAGAGAGAGAGAGAGAGAGAGAGAGAGAGAGAGAGAGAGAGAGAGAGAGAGAGAGAGAGAGAGAGAGAGAGAGAGAGAGCGGAAAAAAAGTGTGAAACTGGGGAGAGAGGGAAAGCAGAAAGATAGACACCGGGTGGAGAGTGAGAGAGAGATAGTGGGGAAGGAGAGAAAGTGGGGCGAGAGAAATAGAGAGAACAATAGAGAGTGAAGAGAGAGGTGGGAGACATTGGAAACGAAGCCTATAATACGTGTTTCTACAAACAAAATAGATATAACAAGACTCCCAGGAGGTATGGAGACAAGAGGCAGAATCTAGAAATAGACAAATAGAATCCGCGGGATTCCAGAGAAATGTCTTTACTCCGGAACAGAATTCCCCCGACAACAGCTCTCCTACCGTAAATCTCTCGACGTGTCAGCTTAATTTCAAAGCATTAAGGATGCCATTCAACAATTCCGTTTTCAAAAACCTAATACAATTCCCTTGATTAAATGTGTACACATACTCATTTGCATTAGCAAACGGACGAATGTCAGCTCACACAGAATTCCAAAAAACAAGATTCCACATTCACAATAGTGATTGATTTGTATATTCAACACGGCAGAGTCCGGCAGACCTGCCGAGAACGTCTACACACATGCACATGTTTTACCGCGTAAACTGCGCGCTGACCTTTCCGTTTTCAAATACAACGTATGTTTAATATCAGAATAAGAGGAGAAACAAACCAAAACAAGTAAAAACAATCAAGAAAACTGTTTTATGTTTTCCGTCAGCCATTTTAAAATAGGAAAACGGAGAATTACTTTTCGTTGGGTAGGCATATCTAGGAAACAAGTTCCGGTTCATTACGGTAGAGATGAGATTGCGTTTTTCCATGAATTAGTTCTGGCAGCTGATACGGTTTACGGTGGGAATAGCCACGGCCATCTTGCTTATCTCTACCAGGCCTCACCATGTGTAAACATTCCCACGCGTGTGACGTCAGTACTTCTCCCATGAATTATGAGATTATGTGTGATAAAGTACCATGGCTGGGTATGCTAATTTGCGTCGCTAGGTACCTTATTCGATTACATGCCTACCTAACATGTATTCACCTACCTGCATACCAACCCACCCGTCTATCAATTCATCCATCCACTCACTTATTTATCTACATATCTACCTATATGTAATTGAGTCCGTCAATCGCTCAGTTTGCCCATCTGTCTGTCTATCTAACTACTTAACAATATATGTACATACTTGTTTCTTTGCTGTATATCCTCCCGCCCGTCCGGCCAACAAACTCTCTCTCTCTCTCTCTCTCTCTCTCTCTCTCTCTCTCTCTCTCTCTCTCTCTCTCTCTCTCTCTCTCTCTCTCTCTCTCTCTCTCTCTCTCTCTCTCTCAATTGTTCTCATTCTACTTCTAAGGCAACCCATCTCTGCAACTTCTAAGTAAGTTAACAGAATGTTTACTTTTCAAAGTCAGTTAAAGGGTTTTAGAACTTGTATTTTCTGATCGCCACAAACAATGCCTTAAAAAGCAATTTGACTTCCAGATTTGGGCGAACATGCACGCTTCTGTTGGCGCCCGGATACATTCATCGTTGCTCGACTGATTCTATATCTCTAAACGTTTCATCAAGGTCTTTTGATCTTGTTTCCATTGCAACATTCTTCTCTTCGCGACATTTCCTCATGAGAATCGTTTGCCGATTCGGGTAAACGCATCGTCCACACTGCTCGCATACAGTCGGAGGCCCCATCATGGCGTCTATCGAAATGCATTAACCCTGCAGAGACAATATTAGCATAGTGGGCTTGTTTCTTTTTTTTTTTCTTTTTTTTTGTGGGGGGGGGGGGGGGAGGGGGTGTGTCTATTCGATCGCTTTGAACTCAAACGTAGTCCATGCACGTGCTGCTACCTCTAGTGTACATTGCTGATTTTGTTGTTGTGTGGGCAGTGTCCCTCACCGTTAAGCGAACCCTATCCGACTTCAGAGGTACTTGTAATTACCGTCCCCAAGTCAAGGACGAGAAGTCAACATGTTAGTCCAATTGACCAATGTAGGGGTTGAAACCGCTACCCCAGCTTCAGCACACCGGGTGTTTAAGAACCAGCGCTCTTATCTATTCGACATTGCTGACTTCCCCAAAGAAGGTATCATCCCAAGCAGTCTGTCTGTGCCGTGCCAAATCCTGACCTGGTAACATCCTAATATGTTTATCTGTAGATGTTGAGTTTCCTTGCCCGTCTTGCACACCACGCAAATTGCTGGGCTTGGACAGGGGAAGAAAAGCTCTGCAACACAGACTCCGCGAAGATGGTATTTTTGTTGCCGGAACGAAAGAGAAGACACCGCACCAACCTCATGTCGACAGACGCAAGCCATCCTTAGGGCTTAGACGACCTGAACGGCTACGCATCGGACAGAGGAACAACTCAAAAGTCTTCCAAAGGACTCAAACCTTAACCACGAACCAAGACTAACCAACCAATGTTCTCTATTTCTTCTTCTTCTTCTGCGTTCATCCGGATTTTTTTTTTCGGATGTGACTGCGTTGTGCCTGTTTACAGCAGAGCTGCGTTCTTGCGCCGTTAGGCCGACACATCCGACTTCTGCGGGCATTTGTTGACCGGGTTAACCTTCCCGGGGGTTTCTTAGGATGTTTGAATCTCACTGTTGTGGTGTTATCCCCCATCCTAGCTGGCCCATATAGAACAGCCAAAGACATCCTGGTCAACCCTCAAGGGAAGGCAGGGGCAGACCATGGGCATTCCCCGCCATCCAAGGAGGCTTCCATACTTGCAGGGCCATCACACAGCGCTCTGGTACTGGGCTCACCCAAGGAATCGTCACGTCCTGCACATGTCTGCTCAGCCACACTTCCGTATATTGGGCCTTCCGTTCACCATAGGCTGTTCTTCCAGAAGCCAGAAGAATGCAGTTTGCAGATGACATCCACACAGTGAGCTTTCGATTAAGCCTTTCCACATAATGGATTTGCTAGCCAAGCAATATTCCATTTCGTGCCACTAGGACACTTTTTCCACCTTTTATGAAGCCCACTATTTCTATTTTAACATTAACTTTCCACCTCCATGTTTTTAAAACATTTATATAGGTGTGTGAACTTTCAGTCCCAGAGAGTCGTGGAAAATGCTTAAGTGCAAAGAGGATTGGACTCTGTTTAAAAGATTAGAATCTGGTATATACTACTAGAATATTTAGCACGAGAAACGAAGTTGCGACTGCAACAGCAACCTTCTGATACTTGGAGTGTAGCCCACCTAGACATGCTGTGCTTGTGACGGACTCACAGAGTATGGTGTAGAAAGTGGAAACTGGCATGCTCTGGGTGGAATGGCTCGCACCGCTGGAGAAGACGCTGATTGCCAGCAGATCACGGAATGTCAGTCCGGAACATGCAGGTTTGCGGGGAAATGAACATGCTAATGGACTGGCTGCTGCTGTTTCTCTGGGCGGTCAGCTGCTTTACGATAAGGATTATGTGGTGAGGCTCTCGTGATAGAGAGTGCAATTGAACAGAGAGTCCATATCTGGAAAGACTGGTTCACAAGCGAGTGATTAGAGGTTTAGGAAGACACTCAACGAGTAGAGGAAAAGCCCGCCTAGAGCTACTAACACAGGAACTCGGTGGCCTTGGAGGACGTCGGGAAGCGTGTTCGGGTATGTTCCGAGTGTCATGATATCGATTCTGTAACCAAGTACGATACTTTCCTCCCATAGGTCACACAAGGGGAACTTCAGTAGAGTGCAGTGACTCGGCAGCACCTGCCACAATCTCAATGTATATTTTATGCTAGAAGCACATACGCTATAAAAAGTTGTGTGTGTGCGTGCGTGCTTGCATGCGAGCGCGCGCGCGTGTGTGTGTGTGCGCGCGCGCACAAAACGGACTCACAGCATGCTGAGAAGGGTGTTGACAAGCTTCAATTTTTTACAAAATAGCAAAGATAAGGTGGTATCATTGGATATTTTTAGAGGACCTGTTGGTGTCTTGGGAAACGAACAGGCGGACAGAATGGCCGAATCTGCAATGCTGGGTGGGGTAGTGATGCACTAGAAGGCTGAAGTAGTCAAGGCACTCCGCGACCATGTGTATAGTGCGGTAGAAACAGATAAATCATCACGGCCTGGAGAGAATGATGCGGCAGGGAGTGACCAGATGATATGGCCGACTCTCAGTACTCTGAAGAAAGGCCTGATGGACACACAATCAGACTGCAAATGTCACCATTAGTATTGGGACTCTTCGCTGGCTGCTGAAGATGAGGACAAGGCGCGTGTGGGAATGTCCCGGGTGCTGTGATGTCGATTCGTGACTCAACGCAAATTCTCTGTGTGCGTGCATGCGTGTGTGTGTGTTGCTTTTGTAATTTTGAACGTTATTCTGGACAGGCGCCTGTTCAATCAACCCCTGTGGTTTCCCAGCTGGTGAGTGACAAGTATTACTATAGATAGTCGAGGGTTTCAATGTCATGTGGGCAGGGTCACGGCGTCTGCTGGGCGCAGGTCATCCCATGTGTCAGGGGCTGGCAGAGAAGACCTGGGAAGGAAACATGTCGGTTGGAAACAGATCCCTGGGGACTGGAAGGGAGAAATCAATAGATAATTCTTTAAGATGTTTTATACAATACTGAACAAATATGCATACATGGAGAATAACAAATGCATTACTTTTTCTTTCTTTCTTTTCTTTCGTTTCTTTTCTTTCTTTCTTTCTTTCTTTCTTTCTTTCTCTATCCGATGGTCTGTCTTTCCTTATTGCATCATTCTCTCTATGTTTGTATCTTTCCTGTTTTGTTTTCTTAATGTCTTTCTGTCTTTGTTTCTGGTGATTTTTCTTCCATTCTTTCAAAGCCGTTTTCTTTATTTCTCTTGAATGTTTTTCTGTCTTTCTTTGTATTGCTATTTCTTTCTGTGTAGCTTTTTATGTGTCTTTCATTCTTTCTTTCTGCCTTAACGTCTGTGTATCTTTATTTCTTTGGATCCTTCTGTATGTGTATGTGACCTTCTTTCGTTATATCTGTCATGCTTTCTGTCTATCTGTTCTTCTTATTTCATCATTGATATGCTGGCCTAAAGAGATGCAACCAACTATACAACCTCCACGCCTTACACACAAGGTGATTGATTGATTGATTGATTGATTGATTTAGGAATCGACATCACAGCATTCGGGGCATTCCCATAAGTGCTCCGTCCCCATCCTCAGCAGCCAGCGAAGAGTTCCAACACTAATAGTACCAGTAGCAATCTGATTATAAGTCCGTCTCGCCTTTCCTTTGAGCGTTGAGCGTCGGCCAGATCCCTTCGTCACTCCTCGTTGTCTCATTCTTGCCAGACCATGGTAATCCATTTGCTCCTACGAGGTGTGCACGTGCTCCCACAAGTATAACAGAGTGGCTCTGTTAAAGGGTTTAGATGGCATGGCGTGCAAAGGGAAAAGGGTCTAGTAGGTGATGCACGCGTGAGCACCCGGTAGTTAAGTAACTAGGGACGCTCACGCGCTGACGTGGAGGCAGGGAACGTATTAGTTACCACCAAGATCTCAGACCAGCAGGACGTGGGGCTACATCTATGCAATATGTTACGTTTTTGATATGAAGATGTCTCCTGCAATAAACTTAGACAGTATCTACTGCTTGGCCTCTGCGTTCGTTCAGTTGCCTTCGTGACCCGTTGCTCTGTTATACAAGGCCGCAACCACGTCTGCCTTGTCATGTATCAATACTCCACCAAGTTCTGCAGAGCCAGCCAATCTGTCCGCCTGTTCATTTCCCAGCACACCGACATGCCCCGGAGAAAAGATCCAGGCGATGCTTGTCACCCGTGACCTCCGAAGCGAAGCAAGCCACTCCGAACGAAGTCTGCGGTCCTCACCCTCGTCAGCATGCTTTCTGAGTCAGTTACAATCACGATGTGTGTTTGTCGTATTCTCCATCCAGCAGAGAGCCGCAGTGACTGCCTCCACTTCCATTCTTAAGCTGGATGTTGTCGTATCATATGCCAGGCTCTACTGCCCCAAACATCGACCATTAGCTTTGGCTATGTAACCCCAGCACTTCTCTCACCTCTTGACACCGAACCATCTGTGTAGATAATCACATCACTCGAGTGAGCATTGTCCTGAATTAGTTGCTGGATTTCCACTTCCGTGGCCCCTGCTGGCCACTCCCTGCACTCCCGGCTTAATGTGATTATAACTCTGCACAAGTCTGACTGCTCCGCTGGCACTCTGACCCACACCTCTCCACGCCTAATGTTCTCCAAGGGGCACACCTGTCAGATCGTATCCTCCGCCTGAGTCATCCATGATTTCCCTCTTATCAGTCGCTGACCCTTAACTGCGTCCAGCGCCTCATGCAGTGGGTGGTCTGTGTCTGCAGCTACTCTGAGGTATGCCTTCGTCTGCATCACCTTGAACCTACCAGCAACAGTCGGCAGACCAAGGATATAACGCATACACACTACTGGGGTGTCTCTAGTGCATCCCAGAATGACCCGCATAGCTTCGTTCTGTATGCGCTCTAACTTCACCAGCTGACTCTCTGAGACAGTGAGCAGACTTAACTTACACACAAGGTATAGTCACACACACAAACATCCACACGGTGGATCCGAAGAGAGTGGTTGCTGTCTCTGGAGCGGTCTCGACTGGCAAAGATTAGTTTCATCTTCGTGCCAGGGCATGCGGGAGTACAAGGAAATGAGCGGGCTGACAAGCTCGCAGGTGAGGCTACTGTGGAAGGCGGACGCGCCATGGACCAGACTGACATTCTGAATGCTCTACGAGAAGTAAGACTTTTGCGTGAACCAAGTGATGACTGTGAATCTACAACCATGGCCAGACTGCAACAACAGCAAATTAAAAGAGGTGTGGCCAAACAAGAACACTACGCAGGAAGCCAAAGAAGATTGATAAACCAACACAGAACTGGTGTCGTTAGCCGCTACAAGCTGCGGGATTTCCTGAGGAGGGGATCCGAGCACTTATGAACTGAATGGTTCGATATACAATGAAGATAATCTGTCGACTAACTAACTAACTAACACAAACACATACACAAACAGAGAGAGAGAGAGAGAGAGAGAGAGAGAGAGAGAGAGAGAGAGAGAGAGAGAGAGAGAGAGAGAGAGAGACAGACAGAGAGAGAGAGAGAGATGTATTTACATTTAGTGGAATAGGTACTGTGGAAAAAAACGACAAATGGTATCCGAAGCTCCTATCGAGGGGAGGAAGTGATCTAGAATATTGGACATGCAAGTTGGATCTGCAAGTGATCCACCATGCACTAGGAAACCTACAAATCCATGAAATTCCACATATAATTCACTCTATGTACGCTCTGTTATAAATGTGGCATATATGCGGCATATTATTTATCCCACGGTGAGATCAGCGTTCGTTTTATTCAACTAATGTGGTTAATCATATTGTATTTTTATTATAAAAACAATATTATTCAGTTTATTCGCCCATGTAGAGTTATTGTCACAGCTATTCCTGTTTGTTTTAGATTTAATTAGATTGTCCCTCTTTGTTAGAGAGCTCTGTCATTGGGCAAAAGAAGAAATACAGTATGGAACATGGAATGCTAGAAGTCTTTATCGGGAAAAACGTATAGTGAAGACACTGCAGGAAGCATACTGCTCACACGTGAACTCGGCAAACATGGATGGCATGCATAACATTCTCAATGACACTGCAGGGAGCAGATGACGACACAGGTCGTGGACAACTTGTGAAGAAATATCAATACATGATAAAAGCATAACGATTCGACTCAAGAAACACACCATCTGAATATAATATTGGAAAGACCATTAAAAAAAAACTACAACACTAGAAAGACAGACATACAGACAGACCAGACAGACAATGAAAACAACTCGAGGCGCTAATGGCATTACAAGACGATATGACTCCAGATACACTAACCAAACAAGCGAAATACATTCTCATCTCATCGCCACAAAGCAAGATTACCTTACAACGGTGCAAGAAAATAGAGAACATATTCTGGCTAATAGAAGAAAGAAGAAAATTATAGCAAATTTAGATCGAAATAAATAGCCTCAAATACATAACAACCATACGAGAGGAAAAACTTAGATTAGAGACGATAAGAAGCAGATTTCAATGAATACTTGCAATATAATGGAGCATAGACATTTGCAAGGTAAAATTACACATTCAAAGAAATCAGAACGTTGAAAGGAGAATTCAGACCATCATTAAATAATAGGAATGGCAATAATTTACCAGAAAGTAAAGATATACTAGAAAGATGGACGGAATAACGTATCTTAAGATGAAGAATATTCTCTGCTATCTATCTTTGGTCCTGCTCTATGGCGAATGAGTTACGTAAACAATTCATAATACCGCATACCGCGTTCGAAACACAGCTGCGGCCGATTTGGAAGCAGACCGCCTTGCGCTGATTTTCAAACAATAAAAAGTATGAGTCCGGTGGTTCAGAAAGGAATGACAAACTACTGAACTACTGCCAAGAAATCACAAACAGCCAAGAAAAATTATGGGCTTGACTGCGACGCCCTTTAAGAGTTTGCATCTACTTTAACCTATGTCTGCGTGAGCCGTGGTAGCATAGTGGCTAGACGCTTCGCCTCTCGGCCCTGTGGCCATGGGTTATATCAGCGTTGATCCCAATGATTACATTTGCCCTGATCTCCGAGATCGACCCACCATAAATTGGGTACCAGGCTATGTCTTGGAAAGTAAAGATCACATGACCCCCGCCGAGTTCTGACTTTTTTTTTTTAAATTCGCATATCCTTTACAGGACATCGCTGTCAACAGCAGCATCTTTCATCTGTCTGTTGATTTCTTGGCAAGATTACGCTCAGTAGTTTGCCATTGCTTTCTGAGCGGCCGGCTCAGTAATCCCGCAAGTCACCAGCAGGGGTAGAACCGCTTCCAGTTCTGGCCCATTACGAGACTCTGCGTGATAAACGGGATTACGGAGAAAGTGGTGTAACCCCTCGGCCGAGTTCTGACTGGTCTTTACAAATATGGATCTAGCGTCATATGACCAATGCGGTTAAGGTGTGATAAAAGGATCCTTTATTTTGCTTACAAATATTTGTCAATGGAAGTGAGAAAAATAATTCCTAATAGCTATATTTAGCCAATCCTCATGTGCGGAAGCAAATCATGGACCAATAGCATACTAGTGAAGAACTGTGTGGAGGCTTCGGATACGTGCTTGTATAGAAGGATGATGAGAAATTCGTGAAAGGACAAAAAAATAGTACAGACGAAATATTGAAAGAGGTCAGCACTTACGGCTGAATAGATAAGAGCGCTCTCTCTCTCTCTCTCTTAAACTTCCGGTGTGCTGATACCGAGGTAGCGGGTTCAACTCCTGCATCGGTCAGTTGCACTAAAATGTGGACTTCTCGTTCTTGACTTGAGGACGTAAATTAAAAGTAGATCAGAAGTCGAAGTGGGTTCACCTGCTAGCGAGGTACATTGGTAATTGGGAAAGCTAATCTATAATGTTCCAAAAAAAAAAGAAACGCATAGCTATCCGAGGGTGCGTTTTTATGAGTTTGTAAGTAAAATTTGGTGCTAGGGTATATAAAAACCAGCCTCAAATGTTCTTTACAGTGTCACATGCACGTGTTGACCTGAATTGCTTTCGTTTTTGTAATCGTTACAATGCAGTGGTCAATAGTGTTTATGACCAAATTTTTACCACAGCTCATGATGCGCGCACGTGAAAGCAACAATATTTGGGGTGAACACTATTCACTGACTACGCAACTGAAACCCTATAAAAGGATAACGCTACACAAAACAATTCAGTTCATTTTCAAGCAAACGTCTATGGCACCTCCATCGATAAATTTAAGGAACATTGCTATTGGCCTACTGTATGCAGGCGAAAGTCAAAGTCAGGTTGCCAGGCATCTAAACGTGCATCAGAGTACCATCAGTCGACTTTGGCACCGGTTCAAGGCCTCTGGCTCAGTTGAAGACCGGCATCGCAGTGGACGACCCAGAGTGGCATTAGCAGCGGTTGATCGCTTTATTCGGCTTCGTCATCTCAGAGACAGGTTTACAACATCTTCCTCAACTGCCCAGCCATTGCCTGCAGGACGTCATGTGTCTGATCAAACTCCGAAATAGACCTCACGACGCTGGACTTCGGGCACAATGACCTTATCGTGGACCTGTCCTTACACTCACCATCACCAATTCGATTTCTTTGGGCTAACCAGCATCGTCCTTGGGCAGCAGACAACCAAAGGAGATGTGTCTGGTTTAGTGACGAATCTTTCTTTTTGTTGCAGCGGAGAAGGATCTAGCGTGAGTGAAATGAACGTTTTGCCCACCATTGCGGTAATGAAGCTCCACCGCACGTTGGTGGAAGTGCTATGGTGTTGGGAATGATCAGTTACAGCGGAAGGAGTCAATTGGTTCACATTTAATGCGCCACGATACGTCAATGAAATTCTTCGACCCCATGTCCTTCCACTTTTGGCTACCCAAAGTTCAGTGTTTCAACAGGACAATGCCAGACCCCATTGTGCACGGTTGACCACGCAGTTCCTGACTGCCAACAACATTCTCACCCTTCTCTGGCCATCCCTGTCTTCAAACATGAGTCCGATTGAGCACCTGTGGGATGAGCTGCATAGACGTGCTTGTCGCCAAGACGTTGCTCCAGCCAATCGTCGTGATCTGTTCCAGGCACTCCAGGAAGAGTCGGCAGCCATCCCACAGGCCCACATCAGACGTCTGATCGCATCCATGCCCAGGAGATGCCAGTCGATAATCGATGCAAGAGGAGGCCACACACCATACTCACGGGAAAGCCCGTACGCCAAAAATCTCTCGTGACCCAGATGCAAAACAACTGTCAATTGATTGTCTGAACCCTAAGATATGCTTGTGTGCAATTTGAACAATTAACTCATTATATTTAAAAAGTTATTGAAAATCAAAATTATGGCTATGTATGTGCCTTCGACAGCTATGCGTTTCTTTTCTTTTTTTCTTTTTTTTTTTGAACAGTATATATGCCTAGCAAGCCGGCAGGGGATCTTCATACTGCTCGTAAAAAAAAACTAAGAAGTATAAACGGGAAGCTGAATTACAAGACCACATGAATAGTCTAAACGAAATATGTAGGGAACATAACATGAAAGTTAGCATAAGTAAAACAGAGGTACTGACTATAACTAAAGAAGAAAAAGCAACAATGATTTACCTAAACGAACATCCCTTGAAACAAGTAAAGAGTTTCAAGTACCTAGGAAGTATAATATAATCAACTGGCAAATCAGAAGACGAGATTGAAAATAGATGAAACAAGGCAAACCAACTCATTGGACAAATGGCACCAATACTAAAGAACAAACATGTATCAATAACTACTAAGAAAGCACTTTACAACACAATATTCCTACCAACTCTATGTTACCAATGCCAAACCTGGACAATGACAGAAAAAGAGAAAAGAAAAATCACAACAACAGAAATGAGATTCCTGAGAAGAATACTCAACGTATCAAGAAGAGATAAGATCGAAATGAAGAAATCGGACTAACGTGGGAGTTATAGCAGCAGCTAGATTTTATTAGAAAGCAGCAAGTCAAATGGTTTGGCCATGCAAGTAGGTTACCAACTAACAGTATACTACAACAAGTAATGATGTACAGACCAGAGGGAACAGAGGAAGAGGCCGACCACGTAAACGATGGACGCAGGGAATAACAGAGTCCATGGGAATATCGATACATGAAGCCCATAATCGGGCACTCTCCCGCTGTTTATACTTCACCTCGACACCGCAAGGTACAAGAGGAACACAGTGAGATGAGAGATATGCACAAATCAGCCCTGTGTCTAGACATAGCAGCACGGATATGGACTATGCTTGAGTTCACAGCGAGCGAATGTTTACATAATAACATCTTGAACGAAGTGAACTTATTACAGAGAACTGGTTACATGCATCAGACGAGGGCACATTCGTTGTGCATATCATGCCAAGGGAACGCTAGAGTACGTCGTGACAACAGGAAAATTGTAGGGGAGGAAAAGCAGGGGGAGGCCGAGAGAAAGGTGCTGGACAGTTTGACATCATGGTGTGCAGGAACATCGGTATCAACAACGAGTGGCTTTACACGGTATCAGAAACTATTGGCAGTACACAAGACAGAAGGCTGTGAAGAAACTTGATCAACAACGCCACATGAAGTACAGTAAATTATTTAATACAGAATCAGTTAACATAGTCTCAAAGATACAACACAGTGAGCGTTCAACTATAAATCTCATATAGTTAATCTAGATTCCTCCCGCCAAGCAGACGAAGAATAGTGCATTTATTTAGAACAGTGGTTCTCAACCGGTGGGGAATCCCCCCCCCCCCTCAGGGGGAATTTTAGGGCTGCCATGGGGGGGGGGGGAGGGGGGGGGTTAAGATTATTTCAAGATCGCATTAATACAAGAACCAGTTACTTGGTATTGTTTTTCCCTCTATATTTTACGTTCTGTACTTCTCGCCCTAATAAAGTTTGTTTTATAAAGTACTAGCTGACCCGGCCCGGCTTCGCCCAGACCCTGGTGGGGAGCATCTCATTTAATTCATATAAGTAGTCATATAAGTTCTCGTTCCCGTTACCGACTATCTGTCTGTCTGTCTGTCTGTCTGTCTGTCTGTCTGTCTATCTGTCTGTCTAACCCGGCCCGTCTTCGCCCAGACCCTGATGGGGAGCATCTCATTTAATTCATATAAGTAGTCATATAAGTTCCCGTTCCGACTATCTATCTGTCTGTCTGTCTGACCCGGCCCGGCATCGCCCAACGCCTGGTGGGGAGCGTCTCATTTAATTAATATAAGTAGTCATATAAGTTCCCGTTCCCGACTGTCTGTCTGTCTGTCTATCTATCTATGTATCTGTCTGTCTGACCCGGCCCAGCCCATGGTGGAGAGCATCTCATTTAAATTATATAAGTAGTCATATAAGATCCCGTTCCCGACTATCTGTCTGACTGTCTGTCTGTCTTGGGTAAATGTAGGAGGGAGGAGGAAGAGGGAGGTGGAGGAGGGAAGAGGAGGGAGGAGACAGGAGGAGTAGGGAGGAATAGGAGGGAGGAGGAGGGATTAGGAGGAGGAGGGAGGAGTAGGGTGGAGTAGGAGGCGAGGAGGAGGGAGGAGGAAGAGGGAAGAGGAGGGAGAAGGAGGGAAGAGGAGACGCAGGAGGAGAAGGGAGCAGGAGGAGGAGAGGGAGGAGGAGGGAGAGGGAGGAGGAGGGAGGAGGAGGGAGAGAGTAGGAGGAGGGAGGAGGCTGAGGGAGAGGAGAGGGAAGAGGAAGAGGGAGAAGGAGGAGGGAGAGGAGGAGAAGAAGGGGGAGGGAGGATAGCGAGGAGGAGGGAAGAGGAGGAATGTGAAGGGAGGAGGGAGAGGAGGGTAGAGGTAGGAGGAGGAGGGAGGAGGAGGGAGGGGAGAGAGGAGAGGAGGGAGGAGGAGGAAGAGGAGGAGGAGGAATGTGAAGGGAGGAGAGGAGGAGGTAGAGGGAGGAGGAGGGAGGAGGAGGAGGAGGAGGAGGAGGAGGGAGGAGGCGAAGGAGGGAGGAGGAGGAAGGAGGAGGAGGGAGGAGGCGGAGGGGAAGGAAGAAGAGGAGGAGAGAAGGAGGAGGGAGGAGGAGGATGAGGAGGAGGAGAGGAGGAGGGGAGGAGAGAGAGGAGAGGAAGGAGGAGGAGGGATGAGGAGGAGGGAGAGGAGGAAGAGGGAGAGGAGGATGTGAAGGAGGAGGAGGGAGGAGGTAGAGGGAGGAGGAGGACGAGGAGGAGGAGAGGAAGGGAGACGAGAGGAGAAGGAGGAGGGGGAGGACGGGAGGGAAGAAGGAGGAGGGAGAGAAGGAGCGAGGAGGGTACAGGAGGGATGAGGAGGAGGAGGGCGGAGGAGGCAGAGGGAGGGATGGAGGAATGTGAAGGGAGGAGGAGTAGCTGTGGAGGAGGAGGGATGAAGGAGGAGAAGGAGGAGGAGACAGAAGGGAGGAGGAGTAATGTGAACGGGAGGAGGAGGGAATGTGAAGGATTGGGGCTAGGACGGAGGAGGCAGGAGGAGGCGTGGAGGAGGGAGAGGAAGGAGGAGGAAGGAAGGAGGGAGAGGAGGAGGAAGGAGGAGGAGGGAGACACGGAGAGATGGAGGAGGATGGAGAAGGAAGAGATGTATGGAGAGCGAGGAGGTAGGAGGAAGAGGGAGAGAGGAGGAATGTGAAGGGAGGAGGAGGGATATGGGAGGATGGGGGATGGGAAGAGGTAAGAGGGTAGGAGGAAGAGGGAGAGGAGGAGGAGGAGGTAGAGGGAGGAGGAGGAGGGAGATGAAAAGGGAGGAGGAGGAGGAGAGAGTAGGAGGAGGGAGGAGGTAGGAGGAGGAGGAAGAGCGGCAGTAGGAGGGAGGAGAAGGACGGAGGAGGAAGAAGGAGGAGGATAGAGGGAGGAGGAGGATGGAGGAGGGAGAGGCGGAAGAGGGAGGAGGAGGGAAGGAGGAGGAAGAGGAAGGAGGAGGAAGAGGTGAGGAGGAGGAAGAGGGAGAGAGGAGGAGGGAGGAGGGAGAGGGAGGAGGGGAGAGGAAGAGTGGTAGGAGGAGGAGGGGAGAGGAGGAGAAGAGGGCGAGGGAGGAGGAGAAGGAAGGAGGAGGAGGGCGGGAGGAGGAGGAGAGTGAGGGAGGAGGGAGGGAGAGAGCAAAGGAGACAGAAGGAAGGAGGGGAGGAAGGAGGGAGAGGAAGGAGGGGAGATATGAGGAGGGGAGGAAGAAAGGGAGGTGGAAGAGGAAGAGGAGGAGGAGGGAGGAGGAAAGAGGTAGGGGGAGGAGGAGGTAGAGGGAGGAGGAGGAGGAAGGAAAGGGAGGAGGAAGAGGAGGAGAAGGGAGGAGGAGGGTGGAGGGAGGAGGAGGAGGTAGAGGGAGGAGGAGGGAGGAGGTAGGAGGAGGAAGAGGGAAGAGGGAGAAGAAGGAGAAGGAGGCGGAGGATGATGAGGGAGAAGGAGGCAGGAGGAGGAGGAGGGAGGCAGGAGGAGGAGGGATGAGGAGGGAGAGGGAGGAGGAGGGAAGATGAGGGAGGAGGGGGGAGGAGGCGGAGGGAGTAGGGAGTAGGATGGAGGAGGGAGAGGAGAGGGAGAAGGAAGAGGGAGAAGGAGGAGGGAGGAGGGAGAGGGATGAGAGGGAGGAGGAAGAGAGGAAGGGTGGAGGGAGGAGGTAGAGGAGGAGGAGGATAAGAGAGGTAGGAGAGAGTTCGCCATTCCGAATTCATACTCGTCTAGTTCTTCCCTTCTACACGACTGTAGATAACTTCCTTACACATAAAAAGATGAATTGTTATTGATATTGCCGTGCATGGAGGAATTATCAGCAGCAGAGTTGATCCAAAAAACCAAAGACTGAGATCTACGGAGAGCCATGAACGCCTACGCCAGCCGGCACGGCACTTGATGATGATGATTGCCGTGTGACGATTCTGTGTAGTCACGTCATTTTCTTCCCTTTCCCTAGCGTTTTGGTTCGGGGATTCTTTCATCATCATCATCATATATTTACGTACGTATTTTGGGAGGGGGAGGAGGGAGGAGGAGGAAGAAGAAAAAAAAACTCTGACAGTTGACAGCTCTGGAATGAAAGGAAGGCGTGTAGAAAATTTCATCTCAATCGGATGGCCGTTCGCGAACACATAAAGGACATACATACGTACATAACATACAGAACAGACAGACGATCTAATTTATATATAAGAAGTAGACCCACAAAACGTTTTATGTTTTTTATTGTTTATTGTCTATTAAATTTAGATTTCTAGAACTATGTTTGTTTATTAAATTTAGTTTCATTTTTATGTATACTGTGTAAGGGTGGGGGGGGGGAAATTTTTATAGGGAGGGAGGAATTCGAAAGGGGGGGGGGGGGGGGGGGGAGGAGGAGGGGATAACGTTCTGAACATATGGTAAAGGGGGCATGGGCCAAAAAAGGTTGAGAACCACTGATTCAGAAGGTGCTCAGTGGCTGGACTACCCTAGACAGTGGTACCCACATGTCTCCTGACTTCCGTTCCATTATCACTTAGTCTACATCCATTGATTCCCCGAAACATAACAACCACCTTCAGCCATATCTGACTTTGGCTTGGTGCGCATTAAACAAGAAGCCTTCATCTGGCATGTCATTCGGCGGGTTCTTGTCTCCTCTGTTTGTTGAAGTAGTCTCATTTCAACGAGTTCACGCTGATGTCTCACAGTGCTTCTCTAATATTCTTCTCGCCTGCCGACCCGCTGGTCACAGGTTACATCTTTATCGGGACGTACCTAATTTTTAAACATTGACCTGGGCTGCCAGGTTGACCCCGCCTAAAATGGGTTCCAGAAAATTCTTTGGAAAGTAAACGCGGCCGGTGCGATACTGAACCACATGAAACATAGAGTGACGATTGGTCTATATAAATATGGGCATAACACCACATGTCCTAGGCGCCTTAGGGCGTGTGACAGGGTCTCTTGCTTACTGACATCACCACATACTTAAGTATTTCAGGATCCTTGCCGGTGCTACGGAGTTCGTGCATTGAGCTGAGATTCTCCCGAATCGGGCTTGAGTTCGGAGTAGAACGGAGCTCTTATGGGTTACACTCGTGTGCCGTGTTATTGATCTGTCGACTAAACTAAACTAAACTAAACTGACATCTCTACATGTTGGGGCCATTTCCTCTCACTTGTTGATGTCTATACCCCACATGGACAAGTCTCGCTTGCGCCTATCTTTGAATAGTAACTGTGGACGTTCAATTCAATATGTATGCTCCCGCTTGCCAGCTGTCCACGGTGACTATCCTTTGGGACCACATACACATACGCAAATATACATGCAGACCTCTGACCTTCCTTTCAACTCAAAGTGCGTGCGTGGGTGCGTGCGTGTGTGTGTTGCATGTAGTTTTGCAGGACGTTATGATTAACCCCAATCCCTTGTTGATTTACTATGCAATTTCACGTTAATAAGTTGGCCAGTGCTTTTTGAACGGGAAGTCAACGCTTGAGCCCAACTGACCCGTGCAGGAAATAAACTGCGTACCCTCAGCGCACATGAAGTTTAAGCGCACAAGCGGGAGATAGATAGAGAGAGAGAAAGAGAGAGAGAGAGCGAGAGAGAGAGAGAGAGAGAGAGAGAGAGAGCGTGGAACGAAGTAGCGAGAGAGGACGATGAGGAGAGCAGAGAAGAGAGAGAGATCTTACAGCTGAGGTATTATCAAATACCTTACTTTTTTTCCCCAAGCAGAGGTTATCATCAAATGTCGTGTGTGGTCGTGTTTTTCTTCAGTTTGCCATTTCCAACAGTGTGTTTCAGTTCCTGCGCTGACACCTTAGCGTGTAAGTTAAGTAAGATGCTTGTCTTGTACATGACGTCGCAGTCAACCCCAGCTTTTACTGGCTGTTCGTGATATTCTAGGCAAAGTTACGTTTAGTAGTTTGTCACTGCTGTCTAAACGGCCGCTGCTCATACCACTATAAAAATCAACGCAGAGCTAAATGCGCTCAAATCACTGCAGCTGAGTTGTCTACTGCAAAATCAACACCCCCACTGACTCTCTCTCTCTCTCTCTCTCTCTCTCTCTCTCTCTCTACTCTCTCTCTCTCTCTACTCTTCTCTCTCTCTAATCTTTCCCACCACCCACATAGGAGCCGGTAGCGCTGTCTTTTTGAAAACCGTCGGGCGAGACAGTGACAAGAAACAGAGTCATGAATGAAGGTAATTGGAGGGCTATTGGCGCGGCGCCGGATTACTCAAATCGTGTAAGTTAACAGACGAGAGATGGACCGCAAAGGTTGGTTGTGTGGGCAACACTTAATGTTGTATATTTTGGGTGATGTCTGAGTTGTTATTACTATTAATAATAATAATACTACTATTGGACTATTTCTCTTGGTCTCACTGCAACTGTTTATTTTGCGTTTATACTTTTTCTTTCCTTTCCTAACGATTTATTTCCTCTTCTTCTTCCTCTTCCTCTTCTTCTTCTTCGTCCTCTTCCTCCTCACCATAATGATAAGGATGATTCTCATCACCCTCATCATCATCACAACTTTATCATCAACATTCATCAACAACATCATCATTATTATCATCATTTTCTTTTTGTTCTTCTTCACGCTTTCTCAATCTATCATTTGGTTTAGTTAAGGTTTCAAATAAGAAATATATATATACACACACACACACACACGCACACGAAAAAAACATTAGTATATATATATATATATATATATATATATATATATATATATATATATATATAGAGAGAGAGAGAGAGAGAGAGAGAAGAGAGAGAGAGAGAGAGAGAGAGAGAGGGAGAGAGAGAGAGAGGGAGAGAGAGAGAGAGAGAGCAGCACTCATAGTAGCAAAGAAAGGATGTGTTGATTAGAGGACAAACTAAAGCTAGTTTCGTGTCCTGTTAGAGGACTTCGCAAAACAACCTCAGCACTTTTCAGCTATTTATGATTTACTATTAATTACTTCTCTGCATTCCCTTTGTTCTTTTCCCCTCAATCTTGCCAGTTGTTTACCAAGTTCTCCAGTTTATTTCGTCTTATAACGTAGAAAAAGAATGTTCTGGGTTAAAAGAAGGGGGGAGGGGGGGGGAATAGTGTGGGTCACAACTTGTTATTTCTTCTAAACATTAGCCGATAACACATTAAGGCTTTTTAAAAGCAGCAAAAAGATGAAGTGAAAGGGACAATGGTTATGAAAAAAATAACGAAAAGTTATTTTAACAGTTCAGACAAACTTTTAACAATCAACGTATCAAATACCAATCGAATAGAGCTGCCCGAATTTTCCTGAGCTCTGGCGCAATGTCGAATATTATAGAAGCACCCACAATGGAAAGTTTATATGCGCACTGTTTTTTTTTTTTAATCGACGAGGAAAACCATTAGACTAACTAACAAAAGCGTATGCTATGACGTTTTTACAAAGACAAATAACAAGTCTAGTAGGTGGAACCTACTGTGAATATGTGAAGTTCCAATTCCCGCCCCACCCCTCCCCCTACCCCCCTACCCCCCCCCCCCCCCCCCCCCCCAAATAAAAATATTCCAAATTCGGTCTCTTTAAACCTGTCTCCTCAGCTTTGGTTATTTTTGAATAGGACGATCACATTTTATAGGTCTGGTGCAGGAAGGAATAGTGGCCAGCCCATTACCCACCCCGTAGCGAACGACGAGAGCTAGCATCAAACCTTGTCATGCCATGTTTAGCACAACGTCCTAACCGCGACACAAATGCGCCGCTATGATTAACCAGTACAAATAATATCAGTTTCTTAGCAGCAAAGAATGAGTAAGCAAAGTAAAGGACTCATTTACACACCTTAAGGCACATTCTGCATTTGCTGATAGGCCCATATTTGTATATATGAATCTGTATTAGGTGGGTCACGTGGTTAGTATCAGACCAACCGCTTTTAACTTCCTGAGATATTCTGGGTACTCACTTTAGGCTGGGTCGAACTAGGCGCCAGGTCGATTGTACAACATTCGAAAACCGCCCAGAATGGGATCGAAACGCTATGGCCACCGGGCCGACAGGCCACTATAGCTGCCGCGGCTGCCAGCAAGAATAAGGTCAGGTTTTTCCCTTAGAGGTCGTGGTTGTCGAAAGAAAAAGACTCCCCCGCCCCCCCCCCCCCCCCCCAACTTATGGTTCGCTGATGCCGAGGTAGACCCTATGCCGTCAATATTTTGACTTCAAAGTTGACTTCTCGTTCAGAAAGCAATGGCAAACTACTGAAGATACACTTGCCTAGAACATCAACAACGCAACGTCCTGCACAGTACATGCCAAATGTTGTAAAAGTATTTCTTATATTCAAAGTATCGGTCAAATGACGACAGCTTGGAGATCACTGTAGTCTATACTCCGCTTGTGGCTATGGAAACGTGTGCCTGGTAGAAGAATTAATAGCATTTACAGCCGACCTACGCCTGGGAAAACATCGTCACTGCACACGTAGACCACACACGTAAGAACGGACTACATCCTTGAGCCGATCCGTTCTTGTACGCAAGTGAAACAACGATATAGAACAGGGCTGGATTAAACATTAAGCAAATAATGCACGTGATTATAGCATCAAGGGAAAGCGGACACCATAGGAGTTATCCATTGCTGGATTTACCATGAGATCACGTGGTAGAAACCTGCAAACGATGCAGCTGAGCCAGGTTCTATAACAGTGGTTCTCAACCTTTTATGGCCCGTGCACCCCTTTACCATATTTTCAGAACGTCATCCCCTCCCCCCTTTAGTATTTCCTCCCTATAAATTCCCCCCTTCTCCCAACCCCCGCCCCAACACAGTATACGTACGAATGGAAGCTAAATTTAATAACACATACTAGAACAAGTCTTGCCGCCTACATAAAGCGTTATTTGCGGGTCTACTTATGTTATAAAATGAATTTCAGAAGAACGAGAAGTACAGAACTGTATAGTATGGAGGGGAAAACTATATCAAGTAATCGGTTCTTGTATTAACGCGATCTTGAAATAATCTTAATTTCTTCCCCCCCCCCCCCTCCTGGAAATATTAAAATTCCCCCCTGTTGGGGGGGGGGGGGGGGGGAGAATTCCCCACTGGTTGAGAACGACTGTTCTAGAAGAATGGGTTCCCATAATAAATAAGTCCGGTGTGCAAATTTTGTGAACAATAAAATTGCATTTCACAAGTGTGTGTGTGTGTGTGTGTGTGTGCGCACGCGCGTGTGTATATATATATATATATATATATCTATATATATATATAATATATATATATATATATATATATATATATATATATATATATATATATATATATATATATTCGCATATCCTTTACAGGACATCACTGTCAACAGCAACATCTTTCAGCTGTCTGTTGATTTCTTGGCAAGATTACGCTCAGTAGTTTGCCATTGCTTTCTGAGCGGCAGGTTCAGTTATCCCGCAAGTCACCAGCGGGGGGCGAACCGCTCCCAGTTCTCTCGTTGTAAATACGACTTTTCTGTCCCGTGCATACACTCATCTTGTCACAGTTACTTGTAAATACGACGGTGCTGCCCCATGCATACGCGGACATTATCATAGTTAATTGTAAATACATAGACCAAAAAAGAATTTAACTTAGAACCAAGCTTAGAATATCCAGTTCTAACGTTAAGTCAGTACTATTGTATGGATCGGAAACATGAAGACCCACTATACGTTTACTAATAAATTACAACATTCATTAACTGGCGCCCGCGCAACACAGAAGAGCTAAAATGGTATGGTAGAATCACCAATGTGGAGCTCATGGAGAGAATTAAATACTAGTGTAGTACGAGCTGAAGAAAAGACACAGGAGCTGGGTGGAGCAAACGTTGAGAAAACCTGGGTTAAGTCAAGAACAGATATCTCAGCACATGGGACATTTCCATACGCGCTCGGTACCACATCTTCAAAAACCACCGAAGAGTACCAATACTAATGGTACGAGTAGCCGTCTGATTATGTGTCTGTATGACCACTCCCCAGAGTGCTGAGTGTCGGCTAGAACTCTGGTCACTCCCGGATGCACCATTCTCTCCAGGTCATGAAGATTTATCTGTTCTACACAATTCACATGGTTCGAACGGACCCTGACCATATCTGCCTTATCGTGGACCGATTTCCCCCCCCCCCCCCCCCCCCCAAACCAGCGGTGCAGACCCAGCCAGTCTGTCCGGTTGCTCGTGTCTAAACGCACCAGAATGCCCCGGGGAAAAGACCCAACTGCTCCTTATCTTTGATGTGTGAATTGAAGCATGCTATTCTACACGAGCCATCTCTGTATTCGCTGAGAAAACCTGAGAAGACTATAACTAGAGAGGCTTTTCTTCACCGCATATGACAGGAATAAGTCACATACAATGTTCTTCACTTTATAAAATGTAGTTCTTGTTTGTCGTATTCATTTTCTTTTTCTTTTTTTTTAAAAATCTATCTGATACATCTACTATCTGATATTATCCAAATGCCTAGATACTTGAATATTTGTATCAGCCCCAAATTAATAACACTGACTGTAGTTGTATATTTAGGCGCGATTCTTTTCCTTTGTACTACTTTTATATTTGTCTTTCTACTATTTAAGGCGAGGCCTATTGTTTCGCTTTCTACAACCACTGTATAGCACATCTTCTGTTGCTCCTCCTGACTTGTTGCTATCAAGGTGGTGTCATTAGCATAACGAAGTTAATTATAACCATCAACCGCGGCCTCTGGCATATTGTTTGTAGGTCTCCTTGTGTGCTCACAGTATATTGAAAACAGATGAGATGACAGACAGAACACATCCTTGTCTTGCACTCTTCATTGTAAACCGAATTGTTCCTACATTGTTGTTGATTCCTACAGCTGAATTTCTGCTGCTAGCACGTGTTGTTTCTTTATTCGGAGATATGTTTTGTCAATATTTAATTGTCGTAGAAGTTTGATTATTTCCACAAGTTTCACATTATCAAATGTTTTTAAAGTCCACGAAGCATAAGTATAAATCTATTTTAACTTCTATAGTTGTTTATAATAGTTGAGTTGAGTTAAGAACAGACATCACTGCACTCAGGACATTACCCATACGTGCTCCGTCCCCTCGTTCAACAGCCAGCGAAGAGCCATACTACTAATCGTTCCCACCGCTATCTGATTAAAAGTT
This sequence comes from Cepaea nemoralis, assembly GCA_014155875.1. NCBI lineage: Eukaryota > Metazoa > Mollusca > Gastropoda > Stylommatophora > Helicidae > Cepaea > Cepaea nemoralis. Next base: position 259,315 of record JACEFZ010028075.1, read on the forward strand.
CTCCTGGTCTTCCCTCTCAGTTTTGAGATTCTTCCAGAACCCCTGCCGATCCCCCGCAATCTCATTCTTTCCATATATGGGTTCTCAATCTGTTCCTCCGTCTTCTCCACCTGGTCCCACAAGCGCACGACCACCTCCCCCTTGTCAATAGGCAAACTACCACTAAGAGGTGCATTCCCTGCTAGCCTATCAGCCTGTTCATTCCCCCGTACCTCCGCATGGCCAGGGCAAAATATCCATACAATTATCACAATCTGTGACCTCTGAAGTGACGAGAGCCATTCCACACGAAACATTCCTTACTCCACCTTACTAAGCATACTCTTTGAATCCGTAATGAATACAACGTGTGTTGCAGTGGTCTGCCCTAGCCACCGGTATGCCGCAGTTACTGCCTCCACCTCCATTCTTATACTGGAGGTCGTAGTCTTATATGTCAGACTCTCCTTTTTCAAGTCTCGTCCATTAGCCTTTGCAATAAATCCCCAGCCACTACGTCTGTTTCTCACCACTGACGCAATCGGTGTAGATGACTATGTCACCGTGATGTGTATTGCTCTGGATCAGCTGTTGAACTTCAAACTCAGTGCGGCCCGCTGCCCATTCTCTGCACTCCCGACCCAGTGTTATTATTACACTGTACCAGTCTGTGATGTCTTCCAGACCTTCAACCCACTCTCTTTCACGATTGATGGTCTCTAGATCACACACCTGACGTATAGAAGTTCCGCCTGTGCCATCCAGGACCTGCCTCGTCTTAGTCTATGACCCTTGACCATATCCATTGCTGCATGCAGCGGGTGATCCCTATCTGCGGCAACTCTCAGGTACCATTTGGCCTGAAGGACTATATGCCTATCCGTCATTGTTGGTAGCGCCAAGATATGCCTCATGCATATAATTGGTGTGTTACACCCCAGAATTCACCGCATGGCAGCATTCTGTATGCACTCCAACCTTTCAAGATGGCTCTTTGATACTGTCAGCAGCCCCAAACCATACTCAGTGACAGAAATTATTAACTGCTGAAAGAGCCTGTTCAGCATCCTCTGATCTACCTCGGCCCTACCAGCCTTCACCATCAAGGACTCCACATGATCCTTAAAAGACAAACATCTGTTCAGTTTGGCAAACTACTGAGCGTAATCTTGCCAAGAAATCAACAATCAGCTGAAAGATGCTGATGTTGACAGCGATGTCCTGTAAAGGATATGCAAACATTTTATTATTAGTTTGCCATTACTTTCTGAACGACCGGCTCCCATACCAACACGTTATAACACAACACGACACGGTCTGCTGCACAAATCGGTCGCGGCTGCGTTTCGAAGGCCTGGTAAGCCGCTCACGAACCACGTTCGCAAGCCTTTGGCCACGGAGACCGGCGACGGTGTAATGGGTTCGCTGCACACGCCGCTCTGTTGGACTTGAATGTTGATTTCTCGTTCAGAAACTAATGACAACCTAGTGAATGTAAATTGCCAAGTGAATCACAAACAGCCAATAGGAGCTAGGGTTATTGCAACGTCCGCAAATGGCGTGCAATTTTATAGCTGCATCAAATGATTCATAAGACTTTTTGTGCGAAGATCTTCACGTGCTAAAGCAACTTGATTTTATTTTTAGAGCTATAAATATGGATTTTAACAGGTCATTAGGAATGTACCTGTTGTTGTAGATATCATTTGAAATATTTCGATGTCAAAATTTCTCACAGCCTCAGTTTCATCAAATGTAATGTTTGTCTGTTTCTCGTGTCTTTCCTTTCTTCTTGCTCTCGTGTCTTTCCTTTCTTCGTGCAATGTTGGACTTCCGCCATAAACTCTGAGGTTTGCCATGGAGTTTCACTAATAGCACTCATCCGATAATGTCCAAAATCGTTAACTATTTTTGCACTCTGTTGAACCCAAATTATGCCAGAACCTCGTTTGTATCCCCCCCCCCCCGAGTCAATACTGCAATTGTGTGTTTATCCATATATTCTCTCACCCCCCCCCCCCCTTTCCCCCCGTACCAGGCCTTCGCATCTGATTTATCCCTAATGCACTAACCTTCATTCTATTCGTTTCATGCTTGAAGTTTTCCCATTTTCCACTTTGTATAAGTGTTATGATATTTCATGCACAAATGTTTAAATTATTTTTAACATTTAATGTGCACAGACATATTAAGATGAAACCCCGCCATGACACAACACAGAACATTCGAACTGGCCCGGTTTAGGTCTATACTGGTAATGTTTCATGCACAGGATGCAGGCATTTTTTTTTTTTTTTTGAGTTCCCTCGCTTTGAACTCAAGCGTAGTCAATGCACGTGCTACTACTTCTAGTGCACTGGACTGGTTTTTGCGTGTGGATTAGCTTTCCCTATTAACAGAGTCCTTCGCTATCAGAAGAGCCCACCCTGACTTCAGGGGTATTTGTAACTGATGTCTCCAAGTCAAGGACGAGACGTCAATATTTTAGTCCAACTGACCGATGTAGGGGTTGAAACCGCTAACCCGTATCAGCACACCGGATGTGTAAGAACCAGCGTTCTTTTCCATTCGGTCAAGCTGACCTTCGATTTAGGTCAAGAGCCTCCAACCCTGTGTCCATGGGGGAACAACTCAAATGGTAGAGGACGGCAAAAGTCAAAAGTGCAGCAAATACAGTTCAGGGAACCGACTATCCAACGGAATAAGTAGACAACTCTTCATCCACGCGGAACAGAACTCTTATCTGTTCCGACAGCCGGAAATCGCTGTCAAAAGTGTAAGTCACAAACAAACCACGTGGGTGTGGAAGGCAACTGAAAACAATCCCATTATCTCCCCCTAAATAAATTAATGAGTATGTCATAGATTGGAATGAGGAAGCGACAAGTTTATAGACTTCGTTAAGCTTTCAACTTAGCAACCTAACATGACCCTAGGAAACGAAAACCCCAGTCGTGAGGTTAGGGTGATTAGGAACTATGTCCTGGTCACCCAAAGCAGTCCCTAAATCGATATCTTGTACCTGTAAAATAATTTTCTGGAATACCATGCAGATGAAAAGAGGAATAACATTCATCCCCAGGAACACTGAAATCAGCAGAAGTTAACTTATGGACAGTTATTGTACAAGTAATAAAACCTTATTGTGAAGGCTATGACAAGTTATGTAAAAGTTATGAAAATTATTGTAAATGTTACTGTAAGAGTTATGAAAGATACTGTCAAAGTTATGAAACGCTATAGTAAATATTGTTGTAACTAGTAACGTAAACATGCTGTAAACGTTATGAAAACCCAATGTGCCGTATAACAATTATTATATACAGCTGGTCATAACAGTCTGTATGCCTTGGCGACATGTCGACAATTACTACAGTTACCCACAACAGAATGTGTATGATACCTACATCTCGTATGTCTATGTGGAAGACTAGGAGACACAGCTAGATGTATGATTATAGACACTCATAGAGCTAGATGAATGGTGGAGTGACACATTCAAACATCTCCACCTCCCTCTTGACATGACAACACACAGCTTTGTGCATACAGGCATGGGCAGATGGCAGTATATGAAATGATATGCCATACTACTGTGACATGATTTTGGGAGGGGGTATGATTGTCAAGCTAAAGGAAAGGCACTTGATGATAATGATGGTCATGTTGACGATGAGGATGATGATGACGATGAGAGATGTGATAAAGATTTGTTGAGCTTGATGATAACAGGGAAATAGTTATTATAGTTGTTGGTGATGATAATAATGATGATGATGGAGATGGTGATAATGGTGATGATGATGACAAGACAAGACATACTCACTTTACGATAACGGCGACGGTGATAATGATGATGATGATGATGATGATGATGATGATGATGATGATGATGATGATGATGATGATGATGATGATGATGAGACACTCTATATGAAACCCACTTGTTGAAGATATTGCTGATTACGAATATAATGGTAGTAATAATGATGATAACAATGATGATATCGATGGTACTGATGATAATTAATTATTAAGACGACGATAATGATTACGCTGATGATGATTAATGACGACACCGGCAGCGATGATGATGATGGTGGTCAATCACAACATATGAAACCCATTTGACGTTAAAATAATGATGCTGGTGATGGCTGTAATGATGATGATGATGGTGGTGGTAACAATCATGATGATAATAAGAATGGTAATGATAATTATAATAATGATAAGGATGATCATGCAAATTATGACGACGACGATGACGAAGACAATGACCATGAAACACAGCACGTGAGAAACATTTCACTCTTCAGAAGAAATGCCCATAAAGAACAGCAGCGACAAACATAACCAACGTTCATATTCAACGAACTATATTTACCTGGCTGATCCTATTGTACCCATACTGCTTGAACCGTTCGTCGTACAAGGGCAGCGATGTCCTGGCAATGTAAAACGGTTCCCAAATACTCTTTCGTTCCACCGTGTATCCGACAGCAAGAGGACCTTCAGAACTCAACGCTCTCCAGGCATCATAGTTTGTAGGACGTTGGCACTGCTGGCAAAGTTCCCAATAGAAAGGTCTCAAATGCCCAATCAACCATAGCTGCAACAGTTCCTTTTTATGCCTGGGGACTGTTTCCGAATCTTGAATCTCAAAAGCTGGTACGACAAAAGCTGACAGCGACTGTTTCGTGTTATGAGATGGGTCCGTATTACTAGTATTCAAATTATGAACTAAAGTTGGATTTGAGGCCATAAACTTTTGGAATTCAGCTCGAAGATTTTCAGATGGCAAGAGGTCTATGTCGATCATGAATATATATGGCGTCTGGGCGTAATTAATGGCCAGGTTTCTTAATAAGTTGTTTGGGTAATCCAAATCTTGTTTTGCATAATTCGAGTAATCTAATGTTGTATGATTCGTGCCGTGTGTCTGCTTATGATCGTGACACGACAATTTCAGATATGCCAAACTGTCGAGGTGTTTCGGAGCGCGACTTATGGGGTACACTAAATGAAAGCTGACGTGGCGAAAGATGTGATCGTAACAGAAGTGAAAATGAACTAGACTAGATATGGTGTTGATAAAGTCGTCGTCATATGTAAATACAGACACAGAAATTGGTCCATTCCAGCGTTCACTAAGTTCGGCCAGATTATGCAGGTGACCAGAAGAGCTCTGAGTGACGATGCTGACGTCATACTCACCCCGGCCTAGAATCACGTGTTCGGATGATAAAAAGTTATCCAATACATAATACGTCCCGCTTTTATCAAAGCGGTGAGAATTTTTTATCCTCTCTTCCATCTCAGATATAACGTTCTTGAACATCCTTCCCTGCAGTTGTCTGCCTACAGAGTTACTTTCCTTCAATCTGGCCTCCTTTTCCTCCAGCCGCGATAGCAAGGCAATATGAAGGATTTGCAGAAACACGATGACTAACACAAGAGAGACCAAGAAAGGCCAAAAGCGCATTCTGTGAACAGGAAATATCCTCCACAACGCTTTCACTTGGTTCAGCATGATGGCTCTTGTTAAAGTACAAAGCTATATGTCCTGCTCATGTCAAGGACGTCTAGTTACCATGGCAACATATCCGTTGCTCTCTCTACGTCAACGTTTGAAACACATTATGTGATTTACCGTGCTGCCAAACGCATCACATCTGTGGGATTATATCGCTTAATCCCTTGACAATAAACGATGTCTCACTACATGTCACTTGAGCATCTAATGGATGGAGCCATAGAGTGTCCTATCATCTGCAAATGTATTTAGAACAAAAAAGCTGCATTAATATCATGCATTTTCAAAAAGGCTTGTAATGAGTATAATAAAATACAAAGAAATTTCTATGAGACTAAATCAGAGAAAAATACGGCGTGAAACATCACAAGGCATATACATTTGTACGACTTTATACCTAATCACCCAGCATCATCTCTCCTCTCTTATGATCTAATCAATCACTTTGCATGATCTCTCCGCTGTTTCCCACTTCTATTTTTTTTTTACCCAAAGCAGCGTGAAATACCGCCATCAGCAGATTATTTCGGTCAATAAAAAAGTGAACAGCCACAGGATTGCCAGAGAGAAGGATCAAGCTTAAGGATAGGCAGTAATGTTTATTACCTGACTAACTCCATAAATAAACTAGTGTCTCATATCGAGCTTGCTGCTTTCTTTTCCATTGCGCGCCGTGTTTATTGAATACAGTGGTAAAATGTGTAGTCTTTGCAGATTCGCTTGATTATAAACTGTTTTTGCTCATTATTTTAGATTACCGAATATTTTAAATAAGTAAAACAAAACGGGATCATCACCATTACCGTCATAATCAATACCAATATACTACTAAAGTTGTCAGTTTCCTAGTAGACAATTATCTCCTAGCTAGTACAGATTTCACACTAACATCACCCGCAAAATATAACATATACAAGACCAACTTCATCGACAACAATAACAACAACAACAATAATAATAATAATAATAATAATAATAATGATGATGATGATGATGATGATGATGATGATGATGATGATGATGATGATGATGATGATGATGATGATGATGATAATAATAATAATAATATACTGACGCACATTAAAAACGCACCACCTGTATAATCTAGAACAGTGTGTGAAATGTAAATATAAGTGTTTTCAAGTTTACATATTTGGAATCGTTATTGATGTTCCTATGAATCTACATTTGATTGTTATGAAATTCATTGCATTCTGTGAGGTATGGTAAGGTAGATAACTAAAAGTGCAACCAATAAAAACTAAATGTTTTCATACTATCCTCAGTATCTAATATGCCCACCGTGTGCTTGCAAACAAGCTTGGCAGGGGCTCCGCATGGAACGCACACAAGTCTCTGGAGGAAATTCCGACGAATCAAGTCCATTTACGTGTAGCTTCGAGCTGTTGCAGATTAGCTACAAACCTTTGCCTGTAGATTCTGTGTTCAAGCTCGTCCCACAGATTTTCTATAGGGGACATGTCAGGTAATAAGGCAGACCAATCAATCGTCACGATGTTCTGCCACTGTAGAAAGTGCCTCTTAATGCATGCGGTGTGCGCACATGCGTTATCCTGCTGGAGAAGCTGCAAGTCTGGATAATTTGTGAACGCAGGAGCAACCAATGCATCCAGAAACACATCTCGATGTGTCACAGCATTAACATTTCCACGGAAGATTTGAAGATACAAGCGATGGTGAAAACGGAATCCTACCCAAATGTGAATACTGCCACCTCCAAATTGGTTGTGCTGACGAACACAGCAATTTTAAAAGCGGTTTCCACACCGTCGCCAAATCCACATACGTCCGTCAGCAAAGGATGGGTTGAATCTGCTCTCGTCTGTGTATATAACATCATTCCACGGCAGTCTAGTCCATCTGACATGTTGCTGCTGACGATGTCTGGGAGTCAAGTCTGGCCCAGCGTAAGGTTGTCTTGCAGTAAGGCCTGTATCTCTGAATCGTCTTATGACTATCCTTCGAGAGACTTGCCCACGTATACCCACTATTGCTGTTGCTGTTTGGCTTGCCGGGATACAACGACTCTTTAGGTAACTCAGCACAATTTGACGATCCTGTGTAGAGGTAGTAACTCGTGGCTGGCCACTCCGAAGTCTATCCCGGGCACTGCCAGTGTTCCGTGACGTTCATTGTGACGTACAATAGTGCTGTGGTGACAACTCAGCCTTCTGGCAATGGCCCGCGTGCTCATTCCGGTCTTCAACATACCGATGGCTCGTTGGCGGTCGTTTTCAGATAGCTGTGGCATTTCAAGCACATGTACTGGGTGTTTGGTCTCAACGGCCTTTTTATACAAAGTATACTGCCAAAGCCGCGCTCCGTGGCAAAGGTATTACGGACGCGGTCTGTAATCCTGTTTACCCGCGTTCGAAACACAGCTGCGACCGATTTGGCTCGCTCTGGGCTTTAACGTGTTGGTAAGGGCGCCGGTCGTCCAGAAAGCAATGGCACACTACTGAAAGTAAAACTTGCCAAGACATTAATAACAGCAGTAAAATGCTGGTGTTAACAGCACTGTCATGTAAATAGGATATATATAATACCACAACGCGTACACATTTTCAGGGTCATAGCTCTTGGATATCATGTTACACGTGTAACTGTCATTGTTTTGTGTAGTCTGTACACACACCCGTGGGTTGAATCATGCACTTTCCATTCCAGCAGCCAGTAGCTCTCTAACGCATGACAAACACGAGGAAAATCCATCCCACACCTATTTTCCCCCATCTGCTCTGCTCCAGTATATAAAAATAGTGGCGCGTTCTTAATGTGCTTCAGTAAAATAGCCACCACCCTGGGAACTGAACCTGGACAATGAAACACCTGAAACGCATTGGATTGAGGAAACATGACCAACATTGACCTAATCCCAGCCGGTACGTAACTGATGTGCCGCTTGACAAACGTGAAGCTTCTGTAACAGTCTCTCACACCCCGCTGCTGTCTGAGCTTGTCAAGGGAAAGGTGAGCTCCACTACACAACCCCCGTGAAGAAGATTCTTTGGTAGGTAAAAGAAAATCTCTACATCAACCTCACTCCGAAAGATGGAAGCCATTACATAGGGCTTCGGCGTTAGCACGGAGTTTTCTAGAGGATTCACAACCAACCACCCAAAATAACAACAATAATCTAGAAACTGTAAATTCCGTGATATTCTCTTGTTTTCTAGTGTCATGTCTCTAAACCATGGTCCATTTAAACAAATGATGGTGACGACGTTAATGATGATGATGATGATGATGACCACCATCATCATACATACCAACAGTAAAGACTATGGTTTAGTTTAGTTTAGCGATGGATAAACATCACGGCACACGGGTGCAACCCATAAGTGCTCCGTTCTCCTCCTAACTTAAACCTGAGCCTGGATAAACTCAGCTCAGTGCACGAACTCCATAACACCGGCGAGGATCCTGAAATACTTTAGGTAGATTTTTAACTCGAAATTTTGCCCGGGCAGCGCCGTTAGGCTACTCTTGTTCGATTTCCAACTGCCAAGGGATTTTTTTACGTGTGCAGCAATACACACGGGCGTCCGATCTCACTACCCAGAGACTAGGGGAAATTTATTATTAGTAAAGACTATATATTGTCCTAACGTATATAAAAAAATGTGATTGTTGACCTATATTTTCCATCACCGAACAACACACGTGAGATAACCGTGTCCAGTACTTTTCCCACAACTCTAGCAGCTATTTTATAAGACTGGTCGAACCCAAAGGCATACTGGTTAGAGAAACTTAATTCTGGTCACTACACCGTTTCCGACTCGGAATCATTCTTCTGAGAGACAAGTACATTAGCTCTTAAACCACTTTTTTTTTCGCATATCCAGGACATCACTGTCAACACTAGCATTTTACCGCTGTTGTTGATTTCTTGGCAAGATTACGCTCAGTAGTTTGCCATTGCTTTCTGAGCTGCCGGCTCCCTTAAACCGTATGTCACCAACACGGCGAGAACCGCTAACAATTCTCGCGCGCTGCGTTACCCTACGTGGATAATAAACGGGATTACGGAGAAAGTCGTTTAACAACTGGGCCAGGGAGACGGCCTTATACCACTAGAGCTCAATAATAATAATAATATTTATTATTATTATTATTATTATAACAGTAAGTAAACCCTGGGCGAGGGGTTAGCGACTTTCTCCGTAATCCCGTATACTCTCGTGAGTAACGTGACGACGGCGAGAATCGGTAGTGGTTCTCGCGGTGTCGGTACCTTAGGGGTTATGTGAGCCGGTCGCTCTGAAAGCAAAGCAAACTACTGAGCGTAATCTTGCCAAGAAATCAACAATCAGCTGAAAGATGCTGATGTTGACAGCGATGCACTGTAAAGGATATAAAAAAGGACCTTTTACACATCTTAAAGCTGCTGGCCGAGTGGCTAGAACGCCGGACTCCCATCCGGGAGACCCGGGTTCGATCCCTCGGTAAGGTGTGGGATTTTTTTCTGTCGGGGGCAAAAAGAAAATCCTAACCTGCACAGTTCGCGGCGACTGAACTAGCCAGGCGGTCTTTATTCCTCAGGCTCAAAGACCCCTCTGCCATACACCACAAGGTACTATATTGGCAGTAAATGACAGTTTCAGAAAGCGCACTTAGCCTATGGTGCTTGACCCATATTTGTATAGCCCAAGCTGCACTCGGTGAGTGATGAGGTCAATGTCACGCAGGCCGTCTTTACTTCTCAAGACATTTCCTGGTACCCATTTTAGGCTGGGTTGTCCTGGAAGTCCAGGCCTATTTTAACAATCCGGCCCGTTTTAGTTCGAACCCATGACAACTGAGTCGGCAGGCTAGCGTCTAGCCACCACGCTATTGCTCCTCCCAATAACAATAATAATAATAATAATAATAATAATAATTATAATTATAATAATAATAATAAATAATTAATATCAATAATAAACATTAATGGTATGAAAAGCATCCATACTATTAAGAACAACTTACTTTGAAATACCCGAAGGTATGTACATCCCTAAAGCAATACTAACACATCCACAACTCCTAGCTACAAAAATCATAAGAATATTATCATGTAATTTTCTACTAAAATCTTATTATAAAATAACTCCTACAGCCTAGTATCCCCGCTTAACACTTTCATGTCTACATAACTGGCACACAAAAATAAACACGCTTCCCTACGACATCGTTAACTCCAGAATAATCATAACAAACTCTTACATTGGGTAGTTTCTCCACGGAGACGACAAAGAGCGCACTCATACACCACAAATATATGCAACTTTCAAGACATCATCTACTCCAGCCGTACCCCAACCCTTCACTTTTGACACATCTCCCTCGGTGCTACGCTTTCCGCACACGCTCGTCAGCTCGCGAACTCGTTCATTTACTGACTCACTCGCCTACTTTGCATTCTACAGCCGGCATAATACCGACCGAGCGGAGGCCGATCGCTCGCTGATTCATCACATCTGATTGGACTTCTCGGTGAATTATGATGACAATAAATGTATCTTTCCATAATATGATCCTCCGCTCCGTTTAGCCAACGCCATCAATTATTAATTCCTTGGAAATGCAATTAATAAGCTTTGGCATTGGATAGTTTAGTAAAAGTAAAGTACAGGACCCTGTTACAATTGGGCATTCAGTGCTAGTCCCTTACTTGTAGAGACCAAGCGGCACTCGGTGGCTGATGCGGCTAGTATCGTGGTGGCCATCTCTACTTCCCAAGACATTATTGATAGCCATTATAGGCTGGGAAATCATGCGTAGTCCATACACGTGCTACTACTTCTAGTGCTCTGGATCGATGTTAGCGTGTGGATTAACTTTCCCCATTACCAGCGCCCCTCGCATCAGGCTAACCCGTTCCGACTTCTGAGGTACTTGTAATTTACATCCCCAAGTCAGAGACGGCCGACGGGCGAAGGTCTTACAGGCGCGATTCGTAATCCCGCTTACCTGCGTTCGAAACATAGGTGCGACCGATTTGGCAGCAGACAGCGTTGCACTGGGTTTTAAGTAATTAGTATGGGAGCCGGTCGCTCTAAAAGCAATGGCAAACTACTGAATGTAAACTTGCCAAGACATCAACAACAGCAGTAAAATGCTGGTGTTGACAGCGATGTCCTGTAAAAAGGCTATGCCAAAACAAACAGACACACAAAAGACTTAGGGGTGAGAAGTGAACATTTTAATCCATCTGTCCTCGGCATCACCACATTGGAAGTTTAAGAGAGAGAGAGAGAGCGCGCTTTTATCCTTTCGGCCGTGCTGACCGCTGGTAAATATTTAAAAATGTGAATCCGCCCAGCTACGGATCGAACCCATGAGCACAAAGTCAGCAGGCGAATGTCTAGCCCCTAGCGACTCTCTTTCAAATAATTTACATGAGTTAAATTATTTGTCTTGGTCTAGTAGCAGTGTGACCTGTCAGTTCCTTCTCTCCCAGCCTGTTTTTGTACTATTTTACCAGTATACCTCCGGTCTCTGTGGCGAAGAGGTTACGGACACAATTCGTAATCCCGCACACTGCGTTCGAAACACAGCTGCGGGTGAGTGCCGGTCGATCAGAAAGCAATGGCAAACTACTGAACGTAAATTTTCCTAGAAATCACACACAGCCAAAAAATGATGGGATTGACTGTGACGTCCTGTACAGGATATGCAACTAATTTTTAACACTAATGCGTTGCAAACATATTACTAATTAACCGTGTGATGTACTAAAGAAGCCAGCAGGCTTAGATGCATTTAGTGGCAGTGGAAATGTGGTTTTTGAAGAAAATACAAAGAATACCCTGGACAGATAGACAAACGAATGAGGAAGTCCTAAAGGAAACAAATGAAAACCGTAAACTGTTTTAGACAAATTAGACTTAGTCACGATTTTTCTCGGGCACGTTATGAGAAATAAACTTGAAAACTTAGCAACAACTGAAACAAATTAATGTGAAAGTAGTCAGAGGAAGGAAGAGAGGAAAATACTCGGATGATTTGGCCGCAAGGAACAATCGGGACAAGAACACATACCTAATATTTTTTTTTTTATTTTAAAGTCTTAAAAGGCGAGAGGATCGACGCCATTGCACTTATTTTATCCCATATGGCTCGGTCTATTTCCGCAAGACGGCCTGCCGAAAGTGTCGCTCAAAGCATGAACTCCGTAGCTCCAGTGACGACCCCCAGGAGTCTCCGAGAAAATTGTACTCTTGAACCGAAAGACGTAGCCGGAATGGAGCCCACAACCGTCGGAGTGGGAGGCAAACGGCTTGACCACTTCGCCACGGACTTCTATCGCACAGACGGACTATTCACATACACGCAGGTCAAGAGTAGCATCGCTCAGCGTGCCCCCTCGGTAACCGCTGTTGATCCAAGACTGGTGATCGTGCGAGATGGCTACCATGACCGCCAACGCTTATCGGCATGGCACACGATGATGAAATGTATTTTATCACGTTTATATCAAATCCGGTCTCTGGCTTATTTTAACTCCTTCTGTCGCAGATAGCTGAAAAACATCTGATGGCTGTAGAAATGTGGTTTCTGAGGAGAATGCAAAGAATACCATGGACAGACAGAAATACCAATGAACAAGTCCTACAAGAAACAAATGAAGATCGTAAACTAATTACAGTCATTAGGGGTAGACAGTCAAAATTTCTTGGGCATGTTATGAGAAGAAATGACTTGGAGAACTTGGTGACAACTGAATAGATCGAAGGGAAGAGACCAAGGGGGAGAATGAGAATTAAATACCTGGATGGCTTGGCCACGTGGCATGATCGAGTCAGGAACACGGAGCTGATCCACGACTCTGGTGATCGAGTGAGATGGCAAAACATGACCTCTCACGCTTATCAGCATGGCACATGATGGATGGATGGTCGCAGATAGTTGTTATTTTAATAACACAAGAAGCCTTAATCGTTTGACCCCATTGTGTGATAGGCGTATCATTTGAGATCTTCGTGAAGAGATTTATTCCTTTAATTGATTCAGTGCCAAAGGCTAATATATCGTCAAACGTGACCTTCCATTTGGGCAGAAGGACGATATATCGCCATAATTGGATCATTATGTTATTTGGTTTGTTTCTTAGTTAGTTGCATATCCTTTACAGGACGTCACAGCCAACACCAGTATGTGTTGGCTGTTTGTGGTCTCTTGGTAAGTTTACGTTCTATAGTTTGCCATTTCTTTCTGAACGACCAGCGCTCATACCATTGTACGAAACCCAAAGCAAGGCGGTCTGCTGCCAAATCACCCGCAGCTGTGTTTTTAACGCGGTATGCGGAACTACGAATGGCGTCCGTAACCCTCTTCACTATAAAACGTTTCCTGGTATCCTCCGCAATTTCAGAGCTCGGTGAACGGCAATTTACATTACAATACTTTTTTCATTTGAATAACGAAGACACAAACAATAGATTGCACGATTTATTGCCTGGTATATTTCGCTGCATCTCGTCAGGTACATAACTGCAAAAATCACTCAACTTAAAGTAAATTAACTAGATAAATCTTTCAAGTTGAAACATATTCGCACAGTAATGTCAATTGTCTACCACGGTAATTTTTTGTCATTTGATTGTGTACCATATTCAGTCACAACCTACGTTTTGTCTGGCACTGATTCGGTTAAAACAGGGGCGGGGAACCTTTTTTTTTCTGCCAAGGGCCATTTGGATATTTATAACATCGTTCGCAGGCCAAACATAATTATCAACTTAAACATTAGCCTGCTGAATTTGGTCATACATTTAATTAACTCAGTGCTAATGTGGTGGCTGGAACGACTTCTCTTTAGTGAAGCGTGTGATGTTAGCTGGTATCGACGATGTTGCTACTAGATTTATTGATGACTGTTTATTAAGCTCCTATATTTATTGAATTTCGAGTCCCACCTGTCTCTACCTTAGCAGGGCCAGACCAGAGATTATGCGGCCCAGGGGACGGACGTTTCCACGCCACAGACTTTACGAAACAGGTATACGGTGTAGTAACTACCGTTACGCATAGGGTAGAAAGCGTAGACCAGTGTTGTGTGCTAAGTGGAACACTGTACCTCGTTGCGGGCACAAGCTGGACATTGCTTGTTTTATGTACCAAATGAGAAATATCATTATTACAAGAGGACACCTCTCGATACATGCATGAACCACAGGTTTAATTTCTACGCAATTTTACGTTCAGTTTGTTTTCTGACCGAGAAGTCAACATTTAAGTCCATCTCAGTGCTCTGGTGTAGGGATTAAACGCTCTGTCACGCCATCAGCGCATCGGAAGTTTAAGAGCGAGTGCTCTTATCCTGTCTGCCACATCGAGTGCTACTCTGTAATGAAACCTGAGCAATTATACAATATACGGAAATTAGGCTCATCAACACCTGTCATACAAGTACTACCTAGGAGGTTAGGAAATGTCACCAACTCATACAAAATCGTTTTCATAGAACAGCTATACAGGATCTCTTTCTCTCTCTCTCTCTCTCTCTCTCTCTCTCTCTCTCTCTCTCTCTCTCTCTCTCTCTCTCTCTCTCTCTCTCTCTCTCTTTATATATATATATATATATATATATATATATATATATATATATATATATATATATATATATATATATATATATATATATAAAGTGGAGGGGAATGCAAAACTGGCTCAACCTAAGATCTGTGTTAGTATGAAAAACACCCTTCTATAACCAAGACTCTACCAGATGGCCGAGATTGTACCGAATGACGCTATACTGGTAAACAGTAGGATCAGATAGATAAACAAACACTGCATACAGATCAACAGGCACGCCTATACATAGACAGACACTGCCACATGAATATTAAATAGTACGTGTTCCACATATAGCAGACAATAACGTTAAGATAGGTTCTTCGGGATATACCTTTTGTTTCGTTGTATACGAGGGGGCTTCAAATAGAAACCTTCAAACTGTGATACAAATTATAATAACCATGCCATTGTCTTGTAACCTGTCAATATTGTTGTTAAGAACGTCAAGAGTGTAAAACACGTGACATCACGGTGCAGCCGAACACGGTGACGTAATAAGGGCAGTTTAAAGATAACCGCCCAACTCTTGACATGCACCAAAGAGGAGCAGCGTTCTGTTATCCGTTGTTTGATCAGTAAAGGGGTGAAACCTATAGAAATTCATCGGCGAATGAAGGTCCAGTATGGTGATGCATACCTGTCAGTCCAGCAAGTGTATGAGTGGAATAGGAAGTTTTAAAACGGCGTGACTTCTGTGACAGACTGTTCACGACAGGGTCTGGCACACCAAGTAATTACACGGAGAATTTTCTTCTACAGGAATCCAAGCACATTATCAGTTTGGGGGACTTGAATTGAACGCAGTGGTGACTACATCGAAAAAAATGATACATGTGTTCTTTACTTTTTCAGAATATACAGCATTCACCCAAATAAAACAAAAAAAAAATACATTTAAGGTATTCATTTGAAGCCCTCTAGTACTATCAACTTGGGCTTCATTCCAGCTAAATCGTATGTGCTGTGCTGTGTCCAGATCAGGTTGCATCGTAATATACCTCTCTGCAGAAGTGAAATTCCAGTATTGGTCTAGCACACCCCTATGGTTTCGAGGGTTGGAGAGGGGAAGGGGAATTCTGCAACGGTCCCCGTCAAGATGATACTTTGGTATGTGATCGGGAAAACAATCTCAACAACAACTTTACCCCTTTAAATACAAGTCCTTTTCAGAGTTCATACTACCTGAATGTAAATGGATCGGAGGTGATAGTGAAAGCTTTGTCTTCCAGAGGATTCACAAACTACAATGGCACTGGATCAACCTCATAGCCGTACTGACCTGAAACTAGGTCAGTGTGTTTACTGAACTGAATCCATTCCCACTGTTTGTAATGGTATGAAACCATGACCACTGTTTGTACTGACATGAAACCATGACCACTGTTTGTACTGACATGAAACCATGACCACTGTTTGTACTGACATGAAACCATGACCACTGTTTGTACTGACATGAAACCATGACCACTGTTTGTACTGACATGAATCCATTCCCACTGTTTGTATTGACATGAAACCATGACCACCGTTTGTAATGGTATGAAACCATGACCACTGTTTGTAATGGTATGAAATCATGACCACTGTTTGTACTGACATGAAACCATGACCACTGTTTGTACTGACATGAATCCATTCCCACTGTTTGTATTGACATGAATCCATGACCAATGTTTGTACTGACATGAAACCATGACCACTGTTTGTACTTACATGAATCCATTTTCACTGTTTGTATTGACATGAAACCATGACCACTGTTTGTACTGACATGAATCCATGACCACTGTTTGTACTGACATGAATCCATTCCCACTGTTTGTCATGGTATGAAACCATGACCACTGTTTGTAATGGTATGAAATCATGACCACTGTTTGTACTGACATGAAACCATGACCACTGTTTGTAATGGTATGAAATCATGACCACTGTTTGTACTGACATGAATCCATGACCACTGTTTGTACTGACATGAATCCATTCCCACTGTTTGTAATGGTATGACACCATGACCACTGTTTGTAATGGTATGAAACCATGACCACTGTTTGTAATGGTATGAAACCATGACCACTGTTTGTACTGACATGAAATCATGACCACCGTTTGTACTGACATGAATCCATTCCCACTGTTTGTAATGGTATGAAACCATGACCACTGTTTGTACTGACATGAATCCATTCCCACTGTTTGTATTGACATGAAACCATTCCCACTGTTGGTAATGGTATGAAACCATGACCACTGTTTGTAATGGTATGAAACCATGACCACTGTTTGTACTGACATGAAACCATGAGCACTGTTTGTACTGACATGAATCCATTCCCACTGTTTGTAATGGTATGAAACCATGACCACTGTTTGTACTGACATGAATCCATTCCCACTGTTTGTATTGACATGAAACCATTCCCACTGTTTGTAATGGTATGAAACCATGACCACTGTTTGTACTGACATGAAACCATGACCAATGTTTGCACAGGCATGCAACCAGGACCACTGTTTGTACTGACATGAATCCATGACCACTGTTTGTACTGACATGAAACCATGACCACTGTTTGTACTGACATGAAACCATGACCACTGTTTGTACTGACATGAAACCAGGACCACTGTTTGTACTGACATGAATCCATGACCACTGTTTGTACTGACATGAAACCATGACCACTGTTTGTACTGACATGAAACCATGACCACTGTTTGTAATGACATGAAACCAGGACCACTGTTTGTACTGACATGACTCCAGGACCACTGTTTGTACTGACATGAATCTATGACCACTGTTTGTATTGACATGAAACCATTCCCACTGTTTGTAATGGTATGAAACCATGACCACTGTTTGTACTGACATGAAACCAGGACCACTGCTGTACAGGTATGAAACCGAGACCACTGTTGTAGTGGCATGAAACAGTGACTACTATGTTCTAAGTCAATGCATTTGATTTAGCGAAGAGTTAAAAAAAAAAAAAACATGTGACGTACTTGGCATGTGTACAACATACGGAAATGAGGCTAATCGAAAAGGGCACAACAGATCTTTGACACAAATGATAACGGAAATGATGTCTTGCACACAATGGTATTATTCTCATAAAACTGCTATAAACATCTCTCTCTCTCTCTCTCTCTCTCTCTCTCTCTCTCTCTCTCTCTCTCTCTCTCTCTCTCTCTCTCTCTCTCTCTCTCTCTCTCTCTCTGTCTGGGTAAGGGGATGCAAAGCTGGTTCAACATCAGACCTGCGTGAGTACGAAAAGCACCATTCTTCAGCCAAGTCTAATACCAGACGACCGCGATTGTATAGCTATGACGCGATAACGGTAAACAGTAGTATCAGAAAGATAAACAAACACGCCTACAACTAAACAGACCAACCGACCGACTGGCAGTCGGCAAACAGACTGATAAGTCGACAGACGGAAACAGATGTGGGAAATATCAAAAAGTGCTAGCCTCGCGTATACAAGGAAATGGCTTCAGGAATTGGAACTGATTCAGTATCTTTATCGTGGACTTGTACTTCAATATCTCCTAGCAAAGCACTTCCCTACTTCGTACATGCATATCCCTACATCTGGTAATCTATTTCCCTACCTCTGCACAATGTACTTCCCTACCTTCGTAATGTTGTTTCACTACCTTCGTAATGTACTTTCATACCTTCGTACAATGTACTTCCCTATACTTCCCTAGTTGGTTGGTTGGTTGGTCAGTTTGTTAGTCACGGTTCCAATTTCACGGCAAAGGGTCGCCCGTTATGCTCCGTTCTTGTGCCAGTGAATACCACAGAAAATGCTCCTCACTACCCTATGTGAAGAATGGAACAGACAGGAGTCTCGGCAAACCAACAGCTCGCACAGATATAATTTGCATAATGCCGCTGCCAGAATGCCAACACTAAAGTCCGCCACGAAAAATCCTGTTCATCGTCGTTGGAAGTGGCAGTCACTAGAAAACCAGCAGTCACTAGAAAACCAGTAGCCACGTATTATGCATAAGCCAACCCGTTTAGTTCAGCGACAGGCGTGCCGCCTTTTTTTCTGAACATGCAGTTCACGCTACAAACAACCATGGACAGATGTAAAAGCACTTTACACGAAATCAGGGCGACGGAACCATGAACTAACTACCAGTCTAACATGAGGAAATTGCGTAAGCAAACCGTAGCCACAAAAATAAACACCCCAGAGGACTTAACAGCTTAACCGCCTATCCGAGCAATGTACACCACCACCTCCGAGCAATGTACACCTCTACCTCAGTACAATGTACTTCCCCACCTCCGAGCAATTATAGCGCCTGGTATCTTCTTCTTCTTTCATTCGCTTGAAATATGTCTATAACTGCACTGTTGTATCTTGTAAGAATTTTTTTTTTTAGTTCACTCAGCGGTCCACGGAGTTTATCTTCCACTGTCGTCTCTCTAGGCCAGAAGGTTTGCCTAGATATATTATATTTTGGGCAGTCTTGAAGTATGTGCTCTGCTGC